>JTDE01001987.1:25572-63490 GCA_014338405.1 Paragonimus skrjabini miyazakii
CAGAATTATGAAATAGAAAATAGTTTGCAAAACGTTACAGCATCAGCTGGCGTGCCACAAGGCGTAGGCCTACATCACATGACGCATAGTCGAGTTTTTCAATAATTCATTGATCGGTAGGCAGGTGCAAGGCTGGGAGCTCATGTTTCCTACGTGAATTTGGTCTTCATCTAATGCATCTGGGCAGTCAGTTTTCCTGAATATTAATAGTTAAACCGGTGTACCGTCGGTGGTAGGAACTACAGTGTCATGAAAGAACAATGGAACTTCTAAAATAGAATAAACAACGCGGTTTATCTTGCCGATCACTTCGGTTGAGAAAATGAGTCGAACAACTGAAATTTCAGCCTGGGTGACAACGATTGGTGCAGTATATTCCAGTGGAGCGCCAATCTTTGAGAGAGGAAATTCTGTCTAACAAAGAGCCGGAGCTTTAGCCCGTATGGTTTCGTTTCGTGCGCTCACAGGCCGTGTTGGTCCACAAAAGTGAAGAATGTCTGAAAAGCCTACAGAGTAGAAGTGAGTATTAGGTCGCCTCGGAATTTTCGGTTTTCGAGTGGATAAAGACCAAGTAGTTCCAGCCAGAATTCGCAAGTAATTTTCGGAGGTCTGGTACTGTTTGTGTGGCAGTTGGCCGAACACGGTCCAGCTACTTTCTATACTTTTTTAAGCAAGTGTATATCACTTAGTCATAGAAATGGAAGCATACGCTATAGTTGAAGCCCTCCGGTAATGGGAACTGTTTGCTGGACAGTCATTTTCGGCTGATTACGGATCAGAAATCTGTTGCCTTCATATCTGAAATGTATGGTGCAGATGAAGTTGAACGTGATGAAACTGAACGACGAAAAGTTGAAAGTTCATCCTACAGCCATGGTGTTGAATATCGAAGGGGGAGGAGTCATAATGATGTAGCTGATACATTGTCTTCTAGCCGTTACTGCGACTCGCTGAACGCTGTGACTTTCATAAAACACCTGTTGTCACCCCCAGCCATTCAGATGCCTTATTTTCTGTTCGCTTGAAGTTGACCATCCGCATGCTGTTTCTCTCGCTGGTCCCAGTCAATTCAAAGTCGGAATGTTTCGCCAGTGAATCTCCTTTAAACTTATCACGTCTGCCAGCCTACTCTTCAGCAATGCATTTGTTATCAAACAAGTAAACTTAATAATTTCGTTTTGTTCAGTTTGTGCATAAATTAAATCTCGGTTTTATCAACCACCTGATGGACACTAAGTCAAAACGTCCCACCATCCATAACGATAATCATAAAGGAATAGTCCAGATTCCTGTATGTCTTTGGTGATTTTGATATGACGTCCTCCATGGTGATCAAATGTTTCTGTCAATCAATCCCGTTATTCGACATGCCATCTTATGTGCACTCAGACCAAGGTTCTAACCTTACTTCTGGACAGTTGAAACAGTTTCTTCATAGTAAGTGGATGGTCGTTAGTAAAACCACCGCTTACAGTTCTTAAGCAGGTGGACAAGTTGAAGGGCTGAGTGAGATATAAAAAACTTGCGACAAAATCAGAAGACTTGACTATCAGTCGTGCATTCAATCCGTACTCTTTTGAGAAATGAAAGCAACGTTACACCACATGAACGGTTGTTTTCCTACAATCGTATGTCTACCTTATGTGTGTCAGCGCTTATATGGCTTTGTCATTCCGGGCCGGTATTGCTTCGGAGAACAGGAGGTCATCAATAAACAATCATCTGTAGGGTTTGAGGAGAATAATCCAAAGAATTAACGGCGCATTGTTGGTACTTCAGGTAACAAGGGGATACATTGTAAAGAGCTTGTAGCCAATCAAGTTTCCGTTTGGTAATCTCTTAAGGCTTTGTTACCGAAGCGTTTAATTTTTTTGGGGGTCTAACACCTGTGTTTATTAAAGATAGTTCCGCACTGTGGTTGTTGAGCTTAGTGATAGAGTTTGTAGCTCGTGTTGATGATTTTAGTTTTGGTTGTTCGTAGAGCTTGGCATAAGTGTTTCAACTTCGGATAAGTACGTAAGAGTTTAAGCGCAAAGGATTGAGCGTTGCAGTGGATGAAGGACGATGGACGTCCGCCTGTATATACGATGGTAGGATGATCTTTTGACCAAAAATCGAACTGGACACTTCTTGTCGCCTTTGACCTTTTGACCTGAAATCGAATTGGTCTCATCTGGTCCATTACATGTTGACGTTACATCTGACTGATTGCTTATTGTTTTTGACCTCTGACCGAGTCTGCCTTGTTTTCCTTTGAATTTCTGTATGGTTGGTTGTCTGTCGTTGACTTCCGACCATAGTTTTGATGTGTTCATATCCAGTTGTTCGGTTGTGCATTTACGTCTTCTCAAGTCATTTCCTTCGATTAAATAGCAGATTTTTTTTCACTTTACTATGTTTGTTTATCGAACCGCTTGACTGTATTCCCCTTCGTGTTTAGTGCAGAGGAAAGGTTTTCGCAGCGTCTACGTTGCACGTGTATACAGTCTGGTCATGGTCGACGAAGGTAGGCGAAATTTGGTCGTATATCTTGACGGTTAATTCGTGTTCGTGTGGTCGTATAGGTAACCTTTATCGAGGTTGGGCAACGTGATATATTATTAGTTGACTTGGCCAGGTTTTGACCGTGAGTTTTGTCATACCGTCCACATATTTTGCCGTGATGGACTTGAGCGAAGGTCGCCATCGGTTGTCCCTTTTCAGTGATATTGTCAATTACTCGCTGGACAACTGCAAGGCCGTCGGTTACTCCAAAAACAATGCGATACAATTGTAAATCTCCGAGTTCTTGAAAAGCAGTGTACTTTTTCCCTCTTCTTCTGTTGGGCACTTGGTAATTTGTGCCCCGCAAATAGTGCAGCATATACAACATAATTTGATATTTTTGCGGTTGTTGTCGAGCCTTTGTAATGTATAAGCAGTTAGATAAGTGTAAAGCTTGATTGCAGCCGGTATTCCTTTTTTATGACTTCCGTTTGTAGTAGGTAGTAGTTGAGTCCACCAACTAGGAATGGAAGACTCAGCTATTTCATCCTTCAGCGGTTTCTAAAATTCCGATCGAACAAGACTCTCGTCTTTCGGTGGGTACCGCCGACGGCTTGTTACAATCTGCTTACAGTTGGGTATGGGATTTCCAAATAGAAAGGGAGCTTTGGCCTGAACAGCCAAGAGGCCACAGTGCAAACAGAGGATTTTCACTATGGAAAGGCATTACAACCGTCAATCATACTTCCACAAAGTCGTTTTCCTACAAAACGGAGAAGACGGCTAGTTTAACTCTAGGGTGGCCGTGGTTCTTGTACTGCATGCTGACCAAACAATGGTCCTAAGTGTGTCTTGATGGGCCCGTAGCACTCATACGGAATCACTGTTCACTTGCCATTCATGCCTTCTCACAACTGCAGCAGAGATGTGGCTCTCAGTCCACAATTGCTTGCATTGAAATATTATTTACCATATGATCCACAAGCATTTGAGCGCCGCTGAAGCGGTAATCAAAGGGAGTGAGCGATTTATCAGTAATGTTTCCTGTTTTAAATATTCCTTAGATGGACAGACTTTCTGCAAGTGACTCCTCGTTCTACAATACTTGCAGAATGAATCCTTCGCTGGATAATAAATTCGAGGTTTCTGTCATTGCCACAGAAATAGCGCTCGCTGTTCCCGGCAGCCGACATTTTATTTTCAAACGTGAATGAACAAAATCACGCAGCCGCGCGGATTGTTTACAGGATGCTGCAAAACTTGAAGAGCCAACGTATTGTGCATGCGACTGCTGCTTAGCTATTTTTAAATTGAAACCTTCATCTCAGGTGGTTTTAGTATCGGAATATTTGTTCTGTAAGAGTCGTTGACGTATGTTTTTGCACTGCGCTGGCAAAGACATATCTGACAGCGGCTTCATGATATTATTCGGGGCAGTCAGATTTTAATTTATGGTCTTCCCTTGATAATTTCAATTTTAGAGTGTATTCTTTCTGAGACTACCCGGTCGGTTGATGGCAAGAGGGGGTTTTGTTTTTGAGTTTTATGTAGATTGTCCCAAGGACTGACCAAAAGCTCACGCAAGGACCGTGAGCACTATTTGGTCGAACAGTCGAAGGAGTTGGAACGAGTCTTTTTATATGACCATTTGTTGTACTGACCGGCGAGTCGTTCTGAGACCGTATGTGGAAAAGATGGTTCACTCATCAGCTAATGGTGCCAACTTTATAGGGGAGCTGCACATTTTGAGGAACAGTTCAGTTGCCCTTAATCGGACCATGTAGTCGACGGAATCCGAATGGCCAGTTATTGTGTTTCAGATGGTCTTCCATCGGAAGCAGTAGTCGTCCAGAGCTTAACCGGTTGGAGCCAAACAAGGCTTCTACCCAAATATTCTCCCTGCTTCTCTACTCTCGAACGACGTCAGAACTAACGAAACTCCTCCAGACGATTTGGGAAACTAAAGAAACACCTGTTAATTGTTGCTTATTAACAGTAATTTCCGTTCTTAAAAAGGAGGCCCAAAGTATTTAGGAAAACCACAGAGGCATCAGTCTAGTACCTGTCGTGTCCAAGTCACTCTCTGGTCTTATATGATGTCAGCTTACTAGACCCAGAAGAATTCAGGTACGTGAATAGCAAGCAAGATTCCGGTCAGCTCGAGGGTGCATTGATCACATTTTTACCTTGCTGGGGATCTTGGAGCATCGGCACTTCCATAGACCGTCGACGGCCGTGGTGTTTTTAGACCTAAAGACTGCTTTCGCTTCGGTTGCTTATAACAGTCTCCGGAACTTCTTTCTTCTCAAAAGAGTACCAGGGGAATATGTGAATCTGTCGAGATCATTGTATGCTCACTCTGCAAGCAGGGTGAGAGTTTATGGACAGGTGACTTGGTCGTTCATCACGTTCAGTGATATTCGTCAAGGGTGTCCGATTTCCCCCTTGTTTAATTTTGTCGTGGGCGATATTCTGGAAAGTGTGTTTGAGGAGTCCAGCGAGTTCGGCGTTGAGCTTTTTTCCTGGCGCTAATTTGCCCGACCTGGTGTATGCAGACGCCATTCTTACTTAGCCCCTCTACCGAAGACATGCAGATCATTCTGAACAAGGTGGGTGACCGGGCTTGTCTTTAGGGAAAGCGCTTCGCACCTTTGAAGTGCAACGTGCTTCAAGACTGTGCCATTCTCACTCCCACCTTCTTTATTGCAGACAATCCATTTGAGTCTGTGGACTCCAGTTAAGCATCATTGTGAACCACTGATGTTTTGCTGTCTATGATGATGACTCCTGCATATACTTGAGTGGCACTATCTCGTCAACAAGTAATATTGCTGATGAAATATCAGCGAGGATAGCAAAGGCCCAAGTTTCGTTTGCCATCCTGCGTCATCTGTGGCTTCGAAAAGACGTCCGGTTCCCGCTGAAATTAAGGGTATATAATGCTTGTGTACTTTCTGTGTTGTTCTGTAGTTCGGAAACATGACCTTCCGGCAATGAACATGTCAACAGACGCTGGTTTGACCATCGTTGTGTTCGTCAATTAGCCCACATTCAGTGGACTGAACGCATGAGCAACACGTCAGCTCAACGGCGCTCGGGATGCGCGATCAATTGGTTAACTCATCGCGTTGCACAGCCTACGATGGTTGGGTAACGTACCCAGCATATCAATTGAGCGTTTGCCGTACCGGGCATTATACACTGAGACCAGCAACAGTTGGGTAAAACTGCCTGGTGGTTAGGCAACAGTGTGGCCAAGAAGTATGAAGACTCAGACTGCGCCATTAAACAAAGTGAATAGGTTTCGCCTGTCTGCCTGAGGTCCTCGTGATCACTCAAATCGTTGGTTAGAAACGCTATCCGAGATGGCGGTGTGCTTCAGTCGCTGGGGTAACTACACTCATTCCATTTTTAGTTCATCTGCCCAGTTTATTATTATTGTTACTCTACAGTTTTTCGACAGCATTTCTTTTAGGATATTCCACATCATTGTGGCGGTGAACACTGGCCCGAGCTACAGTATCTTCCGATCAGTCTCATGACTGGTATGCTGAAGGTTGATGCAACTGTGGGGCAGTTAGTACATACTGTCACAAGGGCGGATGTGAATTAATTAGAGTATCCAGTTTGTTTGGTTCGAATGCATCCATAATAGCATAGAAGTTGGTAAACATCCTATACACATGGGATCATTGTTTTGAGGCTGTTGCGAAACCCAGATCAGCGTAAGATCTATGTAATCTTTCGAATCCTTCCTTCTCACTAGGGTTATAAGGTGAATTAATTGTAATATAATTGAACAAACACGACGATTCCACCAGCCGGAGGTTGAAAAAAATGTAAAACCTGCAACCTGTTTTATGGTTTAACTGGAAGTTGAAAATAGGAAGAAAATGGATTAGTTCCGCAGCATCAGTGTAGTAATACAGTTCACCACAACTGCATTGAAAGCTTGCGGCGGCACCTCAGAATACGTAGGAGGTCAGCGAAACCTATCCTCAAAGTAATCTGTCTGGCAACCGAATCAGTAGCATGATTAGGTTCCGAGACTGTCGTAATGTATCCTAAAGCAAAAGTGGTTTCCACTTCATCGACCTACTCAGTTGGTCAAGCTACATGATCGACGATCAGGCTACGCAGGTGCTTACTACGAATATCCCCTTAATTTCTTTATATCAACTGTCGGTAGAAATGCTCCGTCTGACGTTTAGCAACTTGGGTTTTCGCTAGGACCCACCGTGCCATATGCTATAGTACCTGCCTAGTGAGTAGCCTGTGTGCAAAAGCTGTTGACCTTGAATATCCGTCTGCCGTGGTTTTGACCAGTGACAGACTAGTGTATTCACTGACTTGATGTATGAACTTAATTCGCGTAAATATTTGATGTCCACCGCTGTCGTGTGTAGCAACTGACGAGGACATACGAAATGGTACTGCCATCTTGCAAAACCGGTCTTCTGATTTCGTTATTCCAATACAACTATGTCTACACAAATTTTTTAGTGCATCCACAGGTTAACAGTATCGGCTGTTGTTAATTCCGCTCTCCTCGCCTCATCGACGCTTGTTTTTATTCCCACCAATGACCTCTTCCGCTTCCTTTTAAAGCCTTCCGAAGAAATTGATGAAAGTGACCCCAAACTCTTAGCAGAGCTAGAAGCTTTTGTTTCCGATGACGGCCACAAACGCGCTAAATCTGATTCGACTGCACACGAAGCGCCATCTGGAGTATCTGCCGCGGAGATTCAGGAGCGTATTTCGGCGTATAAGTCGTCTATTCAGATCCTGAAATCCACGCAACCGGCCAACACGTCCCACCTCCGTCGTCTGGAGCGCATCTTACAGCAGCTTGATTCTTTAGCGTCACAGGTTGCTAAAGGTCAGGTTATCCAACCCGATGAACTCCCTCCTCCACCTCCACCTATTCCTCCTTCAGTTACCTTGTGCGAACCTCAAAATCCACCAACAGTATGTTGAACATACTTATATTTTATTATTCGTTTAAATGCCAACAGCGTTATCCGGATTTTTTCATGCGCTTCTTCTCCCAACTGCATTTTTTTATACTCCAACAACCGTTATTTCTGTAGGCAATAGAAGTTCTCTCGCATTTGGGTCGTGTTCGTCGTAAACATGTTTTTCATTGAAACTTTCGAACAGCATTTCTGAAGTTACATTTAGTGAAGTTTTATTTCTTAGACACAAAATGTCTGTTGAAATGGGAACACTCCGTATTGAGATGACTGATCATGGGCACTTACCTGCACACATCGGACCATATTATTGTTGTTACGACCCCACCTGATAGAGAAAGACAAGAGCAAACGCAAGACCACGAGCAGTATCTCTATCACGAACGAACGCAACGATATCGCAAAGCGGTACGAAAATCAGAGCTCAAATATCGGAACGCAAAGCTCGCAACTTAGAACCCCCCAACAAGTAAGGAAAAACGTGGCCTTCAAACGAGCTTTATTTGCTGCTCAGCCCGAAGGCAAAATTGCGATTTACAGCAACTGTATCTATAGGTTTGCGGTGGCCTTGGACCTAGGTCGCCGAATGGACCAATCAGAAACGAGCGTAGCTTCCTGGATGTTCCAGAATGCTCACGAGCTTTCTAGTTCCCGGGAAATGAAGAAATCCATTTCCCTTGCAGATAATGCGAATTTTTGGGAAAAAGTTCCTTTTCCCAACAATTGTGTCAGAAATACTTGAATTAGGAGGCAGAGTTTTTGTCTTGAAGAAAAACCAAGTTCACTTCTCTAATTCGTGGTAGTGTTGTATGACAGGCAGTTTCGTTGTGAGTAGTATACTACTCACAAGTAGCATATTACCCACAGGCGACATTCTAGAACAAAAGGTCAAACTCCAAACGCCAGAAGAGATCATCGGAATAGCGTATACGTGTTGTGTGAGAACTTCCACCAAGGCGAATTACAACGTACTATCATCCCATGTATGTGAATGGACATCTGCCGTGCAAATGAGGGTACGCGTTTGTGGTTCAATTTTTGACATGACCTGTACGGGAGTTTGCGCAATAAACGAGCATCTTTTACAGTCACAACAGTAGTACGTGAATTTGGATAGTTAGTCTATGCCTTAAGAATATTAATTAACCGTTTTCCATGCCGTAGATTCTTTGCCGTGCGCCAAACCCACTTACTTAGGATTTGCGATGAACAGCGGGTTCCTTACCATTGGAAGGTAGTCACAAATAAGCTAGAAATTATTAGTTGTATTTGTTTCTAGCCCTGGGTTTCTGGCTGCCTCTGATTAAATTAGTTTGGGATGGTTGTGATAACTAATCGGGTTTAGTGCTGTGAGTAGTTTGTGAACTAACAACAGCTTATGTGGTCAGTTGTTTACAAGGTTTAAGCATCATGATCTAAGTTTGAGTTTGAGTTGCATTAATTAACCCCAGTCCTTCCTTTCTTCTTCATCTCTAAACTAGGGCTTCTGTCATTAGTTGCGTGGCATTTAAGCATTTTTATCTACCACGTCTATCCATTTGTGCAGCTTTTATTGGGATTTCAAATGTGCGGAAGTGTTTGTCAGAGCGCTATGCATACATTTCACAGCATCTCAGTTGGTGCGTTTTTTTCTTCCCTTTCCACATGATGTGAGGTATTATCACACACCCCACCTTCTCTCCATTTTTTCAGATGAGGAGTATATTTCTTATCGTTATCTTTTTGTGTCATGTATTACTGGAAATCGGTTACTCTGTTCATCAGTCTATGCACTTCGTCCCATTTAATTTGTCATTGTCTATTTAGACTGCAGTTTCGGACGAACTGACACAGCTGGCTACTGATGTGAAGGTGGACGATGAGGCCACTGTAACTGACCCATCGGCATCTCCGCTGACCCATGCACTTGCTGCTCTGAAAAGGCGGGGCCAAGAGTATAAGGTGAGTTATGCTTGGGTTTACAGTATTTTCATTCATAATTCTAACCTATTGCTTCCTTCGTCTAACGAATTTTCGTTGAACCCTACTGGTTGCTATATTTTGTTTTTCATTTTCGTCATATTTCGAAATCCTGCTAAACTAAGTTCCGGTTAATATCGTGCACGTCCTATTCACATCTAGGTCTTACGTATTTATGTTTCTCTAGTAGAATAAAAGGTTCCGAATTTGGACCATCTTTCTGCCGTTGTCGCGATTTCACATAATCTTATTCGCCACTCGTTATGTGAATTAAAGGTAACTGTTAGGTCTTATCATCTCCAATGCCTGCACTCTCGAAAATGGATCAGTGAATCACTACAACGAGCCTTATTTTATGTGCGGAGGCATGAATTTACGAGTCAAACCCAGCCGTTCACGTGTTTCCACTTCTAGAAGGTTTGTATTGCAACCTCCAACGTCTTCAACATGTGATTGGACTAGAGCAGTAACTTCGTTTAGCTGCACTTAAGGGGAACACCCTGGTGGATTCTTAATAAATTATCGTTTGTATGCTGTTAGACTCAGTGCTTCAGCCGAAGTTTTTTGACGGTGCGTAGTCGTTGTTCTGATGTAAGCTCCAATGGACTGCAGTTGAGATGCTGCCGATGGAATACCCCAGGAATTTCACACTCACCATGTGGAGCAAACCAAGCACTGAATTTATTTTACTTACAGCAGAATTGCACACATAACTTGAGCTTCTTGTTTCAGGATGGAATTATCTGGGCGGTACGTTTATTATTCGAGCCCAACGCACTGGCAGTCGTGAAAGACCTCTGTATCGATCCCGCGGTCTGTGTATCTTGAACACTGCATTTTACCACAAGAGACTGTGACGTGTTACATGCAATCCGTCATGTGCGGCTCATTGATGGATATAAATTATCTTCGTTATGGTCAGTTCGTTTTGCCATCATTTTTTCAGACTCAACAACTTCAACTCAGTTCCTGTTCGTTTCGTGTTTTCGGTTGCTGAGGGGTCTTACATTGGTGCAGACGAATTGGTTAACGGATTCTCGAGCGATGAATCTGTGGGTACTTCTTATCAAGCAAGGCTGGTCTAAATAACGGGCGGTTGTAAATTGTGTTTTGTATGTGTCATGCCGTTGCGATAGAAATGGTTCTCCATAAAAGTAATGAACATAGTAAGTGAGAATCGTCCTATCTCACGTCGCCTCGAAAATGCTAATAAACGTCTAGTTGATGATAAACAGTTGGTATAGCCTTCGGCGATTGTATTGCAAACGCTTTGGGAGACGATAGTCATTGTGTTTAATATTTAAAGACGGCTGTTTCTGTTTCCCGAAGAAATCACAATTTTATATGGCATTCACAGGGACACAGCTCTAATGTCTGTCGCATCTACGCTTTTCATTGATCTAGTCCAGCGGCTTATCACACCCGTTAAACGATCGAATCCTCGAGAGCTAGTAGTGTTCCGATTTGATCGTTGGCCTATGCGTCAACTTTCAGACTCTTGTTTGGTAGGTACTAACTCAGGGTTTTCGGACCAGGATGCTACTAAGAATTACCATTGTCGTGCTCGATCCGTTGAGTAAAGTCGATGGGTGTCACTTGCTAGGTCGACGACTTCGAAATAACCTAAATCCCCGAACCTTCACTACTGACTTCGAAATGGCCCACAGGCTTGATCGGAAATGTTGGTGTGTTTGTTGTTAAGCGTCTGTTAGCTGCTCGTGAGTTATATATATATATATATATATACTGCTTTATAGGATCTTTGTTAGCGTTGTTGTGACAACGATAGGGACAAAATTGAGTATGCCGAACAACAGAGTTGTTGTGACAGGTGTCAATTCGAACCCTGGTATCACCTAGTCGAGTTCAGAGCCGACTTGTTATGTTGATTTAAATAACCGATTTCATTTTTGTCATCATAACTCATCTAGTGAAACCATGCGATGGTGTCACTAGATCAGACCTAACGGTAATGTTTGGTGAGAATTGACAAGGCCAAAAAGATAAAATGCACATCGGAAGGTCAACAATCTGACGTAATCGGTTTTTGTCCCTTTTTTCATTCTATCATTTTTCGTCATCACTAAGGCTAATGGCAATGCATACCATTCCTGTTAGGAGACGCATCTCCTAACGAAGCAGCAAAGGTGATCGATCCGGCTTTGAGTTAGTTGACATGTTTTAACTCACCCAATCCATTAAGCTCAATTAGATTGCAGCTGCGCGATCGAACGCCTGTACATTATGTGAACTGTTCTCACGAGTACACTTTTGAATGCCCCTCTCCCTCTGTTGGACCTATAAATGTAGAGCCTCTGTGGCCTAATGGACTCGCCTCGTTTTTTTTCCCAATAAACGCTGTTGCCGCACCCATTCTTCTTCTCGGTTCTGGGGGCAAACGATTGAGCTAGTGTTAAGGGACGATCCAATAACTGGCGACCTCTGGTGCTACACACGCAACCCACGCGGAAAATGGCAATCTCAGTGGAAGAAATGAAACTGATGCTGCAACAGCAACAGACACAATTCGATGCAGCTCAACTGAAATTAATCGAAACACTAACGCGCAACTTATCTCTGATGTCAGCAAATTCAAACGTCAAACCGGGTTCAACGGTGGACGCGATCACGAACAGCATCAATGAATTCGTTTATGATACCGATGCCGGAGTGACATTCGAATCCTGGTTCAGCCGATACGAAGATATCTTCCGAGTGGAGTTGGCTGATATGGATGATTCAGGAAAGGTGTGATTGCTTCTTCGCAAATTCAGTACGACAGAACATTTGAGGTTTACTGATTTCATCCTGCCAAAGAAACCTCGTGATCTTACTTTTGAGGAAACACTGAAGATATTGACGAATATTTTCGGAGAGCAATCATCCTTGCTCAATATCCGGTATCAATGCCTCAAGCTAATGAAAAATGAACATGAAGATTTTCTCACTTACGCGAGTACAGTCAACGGAGAATGTGAAAAGTTCAAGTTGAAGACAATGACAGATCAATTCAAATGTGCGATATTCGTCTGCGGTCTTCAATCCACCCAAGATGCTGACATTCGTACCAGAATTTTGAACAAGATTGAACAGGACCCTGATATGACTTTGGCATATGTGACAGCGGAGTGCCAACGGTTGATCAATTTGAAACATGACACTGCCATGATTGAACAATCAGGGTTACCTTCAGTCTATGCCGTTTCGCAGCGGCCACGCAACCGAAGAGCCGAGAAGCATGATACGAAGCCTTTATCCAAGCCCCCAACTGCATGCTGGCAGTGCGGTGATTGACATTTTGTGCGGTTCTGTCCATTCGAGCACCACAAATGCCAGAAGTGCAGAAGATTCGGATACAAGGAGACGTGCTGCCGTTCAACTCTATCACTCAGAATCCTACCGTCGTCTTCAAGGAACCATCGGAATAAACCGAAGAAACAATGCGCAAAGCTGAATTCCGTTTTGGCCACGTTTAACCCTAGCTTCGCTGCACGCCGAAAGTACGTGTCGGTGAAAACTAATGGCAATCCGGCTCGCCTACAACTAGACACCGGTTCTGACATCACGCTGATCTCGCGACAAACGTGGAACAGTATTGGCCGTCCGGCGTACAAGAAAAGAGAACAGTCAGCCCAGAACGCATCTGGAGAAAAACTGGCACTGATTGGTGAGTTAGACTGTGATATTGAATGCCGTGATGTCCATGCAAGTGGCACAGTTTACCTCACCGAACATTCGAAACTGAATCTTCTGGGCTTGGACTGGATTGGGCGTCTGAAACGGTTGGACATGCCACTCAACCAATTGTGCAAAAATGTGAAACTGCAAGCTCCGCTGCCAGATAAGAAACCTGATTGCATTTATCAGAACCTACGTCAAAGCATACGGTCACCGCATAACCGTATGCAATCAATTGGCCAGACCAAACTATTTGTGAATACGTTCAAACGAATCCCTCAAAAGATCAACGGAGAGGGATATACGACCGACATCCTCAAAGCGCCCTATCCTAATTACCGAAAGATGTCGAATCGACAAATTCCGAAATGGAAATCTCCAGCTGAAGCTCTGATAGGACGCAGACTACGAACATCGAATGATCTGCTATATCCTTCCACCGGTGGTAAACAGGAATCTTCCTATGGAACAACAGTTTAATAGAAGACATGGTGCTCAGTTCCGTTCCTTCGAAGTTGGTCAACCGGTACTGGCCAGAGACTACCGGGGGATAGAGATTGCATGGACACCCGGGAGAATTCGAAGACGTCGGGGCATCGTGCTCTATGAAGTTCAAGTTGGCCCACACAATTGGACACGACATGCCAACCAGATCAGACCATTTGCAGGACAAATGGCCCATTCAGACAGTCGAGGTCTGCCGCTGGAAGAGCTACTGGACAGTGCCAAGGGTCAAGAGACACACCAGATACACGGAACGTTGAGGTACTAGAGGAGTCACCAAACGCTGCAAACACCTCGACGATCAAGCCGCACAAGGACCGCTGTGATACCACTCCAAGTGAATCCACACTCACGTACGTACGATCAACGAGCTCAAAGAGGAGGTGTTAGGAGACGCATCCCCCTAACGAAGCAGCAAAGGTGATCGATCCGGCTTCGAGTTAATTGATACATGATTTTAACTCACTCAGTCCATTAAGCTCAATTAAATTGCAGCTGCGCGATCGAACGCCTGTACATTATGTGAACTGTTCTCACGAGTACACTTTTGAATGCCCCTCTCCCTCTGTTGGACCTATAAATGTAGAGCCTCTGTGGCCTAATGGACTCGCCTCGTTTTTTTCCCAATAAACGCTGTTGCCGCACCCATTCTTCTTCTCGGTTCTGGGGGCAAACGATTGAGCTAGTGTTAAGGGACGATTCAATAATTCCAGACTGAAGTTCATTTTTACTACCATTCTTACACTCAGCTCCTACTACCGACTGTGTGCTAGCTAAGGATGATGAACAGTTCGTAGGGGAAAAAAACTAGGTGGACGAAAATAAGGAGTAACTAAAAAAAAGCATTCCTTCATTGACTTCAGGTAACAACCATCTTCTGTTTGTCTTTAAACGAGTATCTTCTAGACCCCAGTCCGGTGGAACCAATAGAATCTAAACATTGTATTGATTTCATCATAAATCTACTACATTGTGTTATTTTCTAAATTACGCTCGAGTAATGCGATGTTGTGATCGCTAGGCTGACGTGCATAAATGTGTCCGAGCAACTTTGACGGATGAAGTGTAACTACTTCGTTGAAGGGAAGTGATTTGTTATCAACACACGTCACTTATCCAAAGCTTCCTGAATGTACCGATCTGAATGTTATGATGCAGGAATCGTGGCTGGGTGCTGCTATTGAAGTTGGTACCGCCCAACTTAAACCTTTCAATAGTTTTCGTATGGGTCGCCTCGTTAGTTATCGTAGACGCGATTGGAGGTGTTACTACTTACCCTAAAACGAGGTAACATTGGGCAGTTGTTTCAAAAAGCCTAAAAGAATCTGACACTTTTCTTACGTGCGTTCATAATTTTAGCACACAACATCATAAACTGTTGTACTTTGATGTAGTACACATATTTTGAACACCATTATTTTATCAAGTGCGATTATGCCAACGTCCCTCCATGTCAGGACAATTTTGGCAGGTTGTGGGAAAAACCAACTAACCAGAAGTGGAACAGAATCGTCCAACAGTAAGTTTTAGAAAACTAGGGAATAACGTTTATCATGCCTACTCCCCGAAAGTATTGGGCGTGCATACAGGATTACTCATCATCGAGATCGAAAAGCGTAATGTCATGTTCACTTATTGTGTATCTTTTCTTCAGTTAAGTTTCCTCAAGTGTTTTTGTCTATAGTTCGGAAACAACAACATGACTTCGAACGCAAGCTTTCCGCATCTCACCACAGTCTCATCGTCAGACGAAATTTCCTGCAAATGGAACAGAAATGAAACGTATTCAAGGTTCGGTTGTATCGCCATTTTCTACGTTGCATACAAGTCGCCTTAGGAATAGCTGGGAAAGTCCCCTGTTTCTTGAAGTCGGGTTTTAGATTATTGGAAGCGTTCCACTGTTTAACCATTTTCGAGGGTTTGTCATTCTAAATGATCTGAGTTTTTTGCCACGAACGCTTTTGTACTCAACCATGATGACGAGCCATATCAAGAAGATGGTATTGTGGGGACGCAGCAGAAAGCAGCGTTATTGTTGCGCGCCCTAATGATGTCACTGGGGGAATATGAAGTTAGTTCATTCCCTATCAAATTACTGTGTGTGCTTTTCGTACAGTAGTGCCACTTGTCCAAACCGGTCATGCGTCTACTGATTATGAAACCATCTTGATCACAAACAGTTGTCTGGAGTACTGTGATCCATTTTCGGTTAGTATGCCCCAGTGTCCTGGCTTGTAGGTTGGTTCTAGTCCCTCTGAGACCGTTTAAGCGACCGTAAGGCTAGTAACAGATTTTAAGCAGTTTGTTACTCTATTTGTACAGTTGCCTTCCCTTTTCATCGTCATCCTCTCATTCGAGATCATCCAACATTGCCGAGAGTGTTTTCTTTGTACTGGAAGAGTTACTTTGAGTTTTCGAATTAGTGTGATTTTTTTCGCGATATCCCGGCTAACGGTTTTCATACCTTTTTGCGCAGTCTGCTTCGTAGTATGTTCTAATGCTTATGAAAAAAATAATCCAACCAGGCAAAGTCTTGTTTGTCCTTTTTACATATCTCAGTGATTTTACCCCGTTCGTTCGGGCATGGCTCGAAATATCCCCTCACATCTATTCTATCAGGTGTTCAACAATGAGCTTTCCCTCGAACCCAGTTAAGATAGCTGATCGGGCATTCATGTGTGCACTTCTATGTGAGTTTGCCTTACAGTGTTTCGGATAATCCCATGCTTATTGCACACATTTTTCTGTTTCAACAGAGCAGTTGCCGTTTACTGTCTGTCACTGTCGCAGATTGAATATTTCCTTGTTTATGCCTTTGTTTTATATTTTCGTTACAATTCACATCCGTTTTTACACAAAATTGAGCAGAAATGAGGTACGTCGTATACCGTTTGACGATTTGCGAAAGTTACATGGTCTGAAGTTTACATAAGTTATTGGCTAATGGGAGCCAACCTCACAAACTTGTTAGTCGGTTGAAAATGCAAAAGGAAAACAACAAATTACGTCAAAATATTGTTAAAAAATGTCCACGTTGGCCGAATTATTGCGATTGAAGAGAAACACATTTTCCCTAAAGTATGCCAAAATTAGTTCCATTTTGCCGTGCAAAAATTTCCAGACGTTTTTTAAGACTCTTTCTATTATTGCTTATTTGGCTCTACTTCGGCGTAAATCCAGCCTTCTATTGAATTGGCGATTTAACCCGCTTGATATCATTCGTGGCCACGCACATAATTGCTCGTGAATTTTATATTCTTTCTTATTGTGTGACTCATTTTTTGAATCATGTGTGAGTATACGGTGGCGAAAAATTTACCTCTCGAGACATATAAAGCGTATTATTGACTCGACTTGATCTTTCTTGTCGTGTTACCACGCCGTCCGTATGCACGCACTTGCCGCCACGTATGCAATTTTGTTTGGGTCTAAACGTGCTTGCTTGAACTAGATGATGTTTGAGTGGTTCAAACCGTCTGCTTACATCCTTTTCTCATCGCCAGTAAGTTGCTTGTTTGATTTTGTCTCGTGAGTATTTGGTTTGCGTAGTGGTAGGTATTCCGTACCAAGTGTATGTAAATCGTTGTTAGTGACTATGAAGATGTTTGTGCATGTTCTTGCTAATGGTTTCGTTTTTTTATCCTCTAGCTACTTCTTATTACGTTGGATTCACTGTATTCAGTCAGACGGAAGCGTGTTAATCAATAAGTTCGTTTACTTCTTCTGTTCTCCGTCTACATTCTTCTCGATCGATTTCAGATAATCATCCTTAGGCTACTAGAGAGGCCCGATAACTGGGATTTATGTCAACTCATATTATCATGTGAAGCTGCGTTCGGTCGCCTGTTTTTGACCTTTTGTACAGGTTGTGGATCAGTTCTGCTATTCACTCATTGTGCCTCTTTTGTTTCCAGTTAGCCGCTATCAAAGCTCGTGATAGCGGCCAGATCCCTAGAGCCAAAGAATTATTGAGTGCAGCGAAATTTATCGAAGAAATGCTACCTAAATTGGCGTCTGGTGAGGAGCAGTTTGATCCCGAAACAGATATGCCTCCACCTCCGGATCAGTTTGTAGGTCCGGTGGACGAGCCGGAAGCTCCAACAGCCGGGGAGTCTGCAGCGCCTCGCAGTCCTCCGCATGTGGCTTCGTCTCCACCCATATCTCAGATTATGATGTCCCCTGTTGTGACGATGGAGAATGTGCGATTACGCGCGGACTATTACAAAGTAAGCTTCTGTCTTCGGTTAGTTTAGCATATTCAAAGCTTTATGTACACTCTGCAGATACTCTTCTTATCGTGAGTCTTAGTTGTTTCCGCTAATAATTCTGATGAGTGGGTTCCCAGGTCTGTTGATTAATACAGCTCATCCAGGAAGCAAGCACTATCAAAAACATTGTGTAGGTAATTGCTCCACAATGTATGCCAGTTCTCTACCCCATCTGGTGGAAATTTTTTTGTGTCAACCAACCTGGCTCAGACTTGTTTACGGTGGCCAGCATTCTTTTCAAACTTGCCATTGATGCGAGTTTCTGGTTGACTTGACCCAAATTGTATAATGAACTCTTCTCCTTTTGGTTTATCGTGCATCACACCGGTATATACCCGATTGAAGACAAATGTAAGACCTTTGGCTAATGTTTTCAATCGTTTGTGCGTGCGTGCGCACGTTAGTGAACGCAATTGTGCAAATGTTTACCGGAAGCCTTGTGCACTATAACACATTGACATACATTCAAACTGGTGTCTGTGGCAGACAGTTTACTTCTTGGAGTAACACATGCTTACCTAATACAGTCCACTAGAACTACACGTTACTTCGTGCAGCTAAACATTCGATGGTCGATAATTGTTGTCATTGTCGGACTAAACGACTGCAATGCTTACCATCATACTCAACATCAATTCTTCAGTGGTGTACTTCGATGTTCTGTTGTCATACAACCGTAAAACGAAAAGAGAACAACTTAATCATAGGTTTCAGTTTTTGAAATCACTTGGGTGTACATTGATTGTCACACGATGCTAAGCATGCGCAACCGACCTCCTTTTTCGCCTACTCAGTGTGTGAGGCACACACGGCTACCGGGACTTGAAGCGACTGATCGCATAATAAAGACAGTTTGCTTATAACAATCGTCAAATTCAACCCAGCCGTGCGTATGCTCGTATACATAGTCAGCTAACCTTGTTCCACTTGATGCAACCGAACGAGGTTGAGAGATGCCAACGGGTAGCTACGGATAACTATGCCGTGGAAAAGTGGGGTGATGTTCACTGAGTTAAGTGGTCTGGACACTGATCTAATGTCACATGCACACTTGCCTGTCTGTCTGGTTGACTTCCAAGCAATCAATTATACAATTGCATTTCAACATGATCACTACCCGCAGCTGAAAGTAACCTTAGCATTCAGATAAGCCTTTTGGCTAGCTCACTTTGGAATGAAGTACTATACTCTAACTTCGCTGTTACTAGACTGCGTCAGTAATGCTAATCCTCTTCCGGACCGGAGTTTGCACCCCGACCCTCATGCTTGTAAGACTACGCCATTAACCTCACAATGGGCATGACTGGATAATCATCCAAACACTCAATCATAACTGAGAAGTCCTACTCAGGGGTTTTTCGACCGGACTGGACGAAGCGACTCTGTTTATTTTCTCCTCGATATGACCTGGTAAGCTGAATATTATTCACCTAAGGATGTCGTAAGTGTAAACAGGCTATAGAACAAAGACAACTGAAGCCTAGATCAGTTCCTCGTGCACGCCTGGAGACTATCCACCAATTCACCCAGTACTCAGCCCTAAAACATCTGGTAAGCTAAGGACAATGCTTTACCATACTGCTGTGTGTACAACTCGTTGAAAGGACCGCATATCGTTTCAAAGTTTATCGTTGTTACCCTGCTTCTCAACTTGCTTTGGAAGTTATGTCGTTACTTTTGTACCAGTGCAGGGCTCTCTGGGACCTGACTGGGAATCTGTTTGCCTCCTACAAATGATCTTCAAATACACAGTGTTTGTGCTCCCCTTTTCCACTTTTTAGGCCTTGTTGGTTGAAGCCAAAAAGGATCCCGCTGAATCTGCCAAAGCTCGCCGCTTGGTGCGTATTCTGACCCAGTACGAGAACGCTATGAAAGCGGTAGAGTACGGCGTGACTACGTTCAACTACAACGAGCTCCCACCACCACCTAATTGTCCTCCACTGTCCACGTTAGCCGTCAAACATACTGGAACCGTACCAAAATCGACAATCTCTGCATCCAGTAGCGATGCGGATAAAAAGCAACGCATGGTAACTTTGTTGAAAGCTCGGCAAACTGAACTGAAAACTGCTGCCTTGAAGGCTAAGGAAACAGGCAATTTGGATTTGGCCAAAACACACTTGCGTGCCGCGCACAGTATTGATCCGATGATCCAGTCGATCGAGGCTGGGATTCCGATTGATTTATCACAGTTGCCAAAATCCCCATCGGCGACCGGTGCTCTGGGAACTGACGGTGGTTCTAATGACAGTACTGGTTTGGCGTACAAAGGTCCAGTGCTGACCGGTATAACCTGCGATCCCCCGAGGACGTTCGAATTGACTATGAGCACTACGGAGGGTAGGCGCTGCCAGTTTTTACGAGACGAATTGTATGTATGCGGTGACTTGCGTGAGGAGGGCTCAACACGTAACAAGAATAGAAGAAAGACGGAATGTTTGATGGTTAAAGGTGGCCCAGCCTTTCCTTTACATTTCCAAAAGCTGAGTAAAACATGTTGCTTGAACCTTGAGTACAACTCAGTCACCATTAAACGACATGAAAGCAATAAGTTTGATCCTGTCCATCAACAACTTATCAGTGTCAGCTTATTATGAATGGCATGTCTATTAGTAGGTGGGGAAGTAGGGGACTTAGCTTGTTTAAGGGTATAACTGAACTTCTTATAACAGAATAACACGTAGCCGAATCGCTACCGCCTCAACCGTCGATTAGTACCTGGAAAGGATGACTGGAGTTCATTGTTTTGCTGACGTCCGCTGCATATCCCACAGTAGCTGTAGTTATCGCATTTATGATCTCACTCCCAAGCCATGCTTGATAGTATTCGCTCATTTGTTTACCAGGCTGTCACATCGTATATCCAATGTGCTTCGTTGAATGGCATCCAGAAGAAAAATAAGGGGCTACATCTTCGGTATTTTCTATGCCGTCTTCAGAGAATGGTTGTGCATACTCATGGGCAAAGGTCGCATTGAAGCGATCCAGAACGTTCTCTGTAGTGCGTTGTGGAATCTGCAACTGAAAAAGTCGTTCACAAAATTACTTTTGAATGGCAAATTGACGAGTGTAGCTCTCTTCGTCACTCGGGCCATCGGAAGGCATGGTGATTGTTCCGTAACGTTCTTCGTCATATCTATTTCCCGATAGTCGCTTTACCTCCTGTCGTTAGGGGTGTGAACAAATGCTTTTCAGATGGCGGCTTTCGAACAAATTTCCCTCGTCCTGTTCATGAGGCAATGAGTAAGAGTTATTTCTTGTTTCAGGTAGGTTCCTATAGGCAGATCACTTCCACGAGCCGTCCGGTCTTCCGCTTAAATTAACACCGTGGAACCCTCAACCGACTGTCAATGTCTATCTCTAGTGCAGACGATGTGTAAAAAGGCAATCTATTAATCACAGGTAGAAAATAATCGATTTCATCCAGGCTCTGTATTGCTTTGAGTATTTCATCCTCATAAAGACAATAAACACTTAAGCTTTTAATCAAACTTTCCATTTGGTTGTAATTAAGTTTTTTAATGGGTATATTGGCTGGAAGATGACTGAAAGAGGGATCTCTTGTCCACCCCATCTATTTATTTGATGAAGGAATCCATCAAACATAAATAACATTAAATGTACATTGAAGAAGTAATTCTTTCAAAGTATGGTTTGGAATCGGTAACCTGTTCTCAAACTTGTCGTTGTGCTATCAGATTTCCATCAATGGCACGTTTATGAACAACGAAATAACGTAAACCAAGCAGTGGTTTTTTCACCCAAAAGCAACTCGTACAAGTTTAATGTGGGGTTCCTGTCAAACCTCAGAGATGTCAGTGATCGAGACCAGATGGAAGATTGTAACCTAGTCGTAACAACACTAACTGTCACATACGTGGTTGTGGGTTATTTTGATTGCTCCTGTTTTTGTCTAATCACCTTGACACTGTCCACTTCGTTTGTTGCGTAGTATGCCCCCTGATGGCAAACTTTTCGTGCTGCTAGATGATGAAAGCGGTACGTTTTTGTGATTGCCTCCATTCATTGATAACTATATGGGGAGACGCATCAAAATATGTTGGTCACTGTTTTGTTTGTGCTCTGCCTTCATTGAGAATTGAACACTACCCGCATCTGGTAGCAGCTTTTTGAAGTCTGTGCGAGTACGAAAACTGAAGTCGTATGAATTCGTCCGGAGATACCCATTGAAATCATGAGAACAGCGTAGCGAACAAGACATGTTAATTTTCTTAACTGTTGCGTTCCCTTTCGTTTATATAAGCTGAAATCGATCAACCGATTTTTATGGTTGACCTGCAAACCAGCAACAATCCACCACGGCCTCAGAAGGCGCTGGGAAAGTTTTTTGCGAACACTTGGTCTCAGTGACCATCAGCGAAGTGGTAGACAGCTGTTTCGACCTAGTTGAGTTTCTCCTACAACCAGCTGTTTTGTGCAATCATTTGTTTTCTCGTGTTGAGCATCATACACTGGTCGTATTACAAGGCGGTTATGTGATACAGTGCGTGAACATCGTCCTGTGTGATTGAAAAGTGATATGACTGAAACGGTTTAAAGTGTTATTGTTGGTCATCTGACCGACTTTCATCATTCAGTCAGTAAGAAAGATGCCTTTCAGATTGTCTATCGAGTACCAATAAGTCGATCAAAAATAGAGAGGTTCCGAATGTTGACCGTTGCTGAGACCGTTAGTATCCAATCACGCAACCCTGACTTCTGGTCAACAATCAATCAAGCTCATAATTTGGAACAATGACTGTGTAGCTGCTAGCAAACACGTAGCTCATGACCCCTATTGATCGACTTTCTTACTCACTCTGGTTACTCATGTCTTCATATTCACTGTGTTGCAAATAAACTGATGATCAAACACAGATAACAAATCTCGTTGGCTACGTTGTTCTCAAATGTGAATATTGAATACATAAACGTTAAGTGTTTGTTGTGTGGCCGCTGTCTTCCGTAGGACCACCATCAAACCTTACAGGATATGAGTATTTATTCTCATCGCAACATGACCTCGGTCTGCTGATGAAATGAATCGCGTTTAAGCGCGATGTCTTTGTCTATTAAAGCTTCCTCTTTATCGTGTGTATTGATTCTTTCATCATCGACGCAGAGTGTACAAACTTACTAAACTTTGCATCCATATGACCAAGTAAGAACAGGGATATGATTATCGTTTCTGAAAATTGGGAGTCATTTCTTGTTGCTACACCTTCATAGTTGATTTCTTTCCTTTGGGTTGCCAGACTACATATTGATATTTTATCATGTGTATCGAGGAACTTTTACTGCATCAATGCAGTTGTTGACTTCTTCCCCATCGTGAACCACCTTTCCTTGTTCTTCCATGAGAAGACGTACATCGTGTGATGATCTTTGGAATAACGTTTCGTACGCTGTGATCACACACGGTCATGTGACTCATTTCATCCATCTGAACACATAACCACGAAGCGGAAGTCGTACAGATAAACAAGACAGATAACGACAAAGTGACAGAACATGAGAATTACGTTTACCTAGGTATCACAACAGATAATTTTTCAATACGCAATGAAGGAGTTTTATGCCTGATTGTCATGGTTAGAACAAACTAAAGAATACATCTCCGGTTACGCCGTAAACTTCTGAAAACACTCCATGAATTCTGACCTTGCGCTCAGTTTAAGGTAGATATATCCTTGCGGATGAAACAGAACTTCGTCCGTCAGCGTTAATACACATGCTCGACGATTCTGATTGTGTGCCAGTTGTTATGTCTTCCTTCCTATACAGTTCATATGACTAATTTGCGGGTATCTGTATAAACAGTGTGACATGCTTAGGTTGGTTGTTAGTAGTGGAATAAACGGACAGTGTTTCAGTGCGTTGTACTGCACATTCTCTTTCAGCGTTCTAGGTTCTCGACAAAACGGCTGTTAAGCGTTTCGTTGTCATCGTTGACTGGATACACAGTTCGAAGTAAACCATCGTCTTGACTACCGTTGTTAACTGCAATTTGGATAAACTCGGAGTGTTGTGTTTTGGAACAAATTACGTGTGGTATTCATTAACTTGTAATGCGCCTTTAAGCTGGCTCAATTCTCGTGGTAAGTTTGATTCGGTATATCCATGCCGTAATCTGTAGAAAAGCATTCTTACAAAATTTCCTTTTTATTCCACCGAACCGAAAACTCCAAAATATGTATGCTGTTCTGTCTTCGTAAGCTTTGTGTGTGTCGATCTTCCTTACCTGCTAGCTAATCAAGTTGGAATGGGTATCCACTATGTCTCCATTGACGATCAAGATATCATCCATGTAACGTTTGTATAATACTGACTCACACAACGTAATTTTTACTTTTCTCCATAAAGAATTCTGCTAAAAGCCAGCTCGGTGAACCTGTTACAACACCGTCCACCTATCAGAAAGCAAGACTTGAACCTCCTGTTGTGTCCACAAGAGCAATGGTACTTTCAAACCAGTCGATGAGAGAGGAACTAAGGTAGTGCCTTTTTGCAAAGGATTTCAAACACTGTCGACTGCATTCTGGGTCGATACGTTAACAAATGGGGTACCACATCAAACAAACATTAGTGTATAACACTGAGTCTCTTTGAACCATTTGTACAGACTAGTCAGAAGACAAATTATACCGTAAATTCATTTCGCACAATCTCGTCAGTCGTAAATTTGTGACTAGCATGAAAACAAAACCATCAAGACTTAAATGAAACGATTAAAAGTGCCAATCGGGTTGGATAGTGATTGGCACTCACGGCTAAACCCACGATAAACATAGGTTGACAGTCAGTTGTTTTTGTGCTCATTGAACCGGCTGTCGACAGCTGTTCAATAATTCCTCGGTATGTTTGATAATTTGTGAGCTGTGAGCGTTCATCAAGACCTTATATGAAGATGTGATATTAACACTGTGACCTGTGGTCGACAAGTGCCTTACAGTGGATGAAACGGTGTTTTGTCCTCGCTGAATGTCACTCATTAGCGGGTAAGTCAGTGCCACTCTCAACCACTTTGGGATGTGCTCTTTGGCCCTGATTCTAAGCATTCTTTCTGTCCTACCAACTTATGTTTCCGCAAATGAATGAAAACTGATAGACACAATGACTGGTAGAAAAACATCGGGATTTGATTTTTGACCGCGGGTAGAGGTAACTCAGTCGTTTGTGAAAGCAGGACAAACTTTGCTGCATTATACACACGTTTCAGCGTGGCACTGATCATTTTTCCAAAGATGTTGTTACGACCGCACCTGATAGAGAAAGACGAGAACAAATACAAGACCACGAACAGTATCTCTATCACGAACGAACGCAACGATATCGCAAAGCGGTACGAAAATCAGGGCTTAAATATCGGAACGCAACTTAGAACTCCCCAACAAGTAAGGAAAAAGACGGCCTTTAAACGAGCTTTATTTGCTGCTCAGCCCGAAGGCAAAATTGTGATTTACAGCAACTGTATTCATAGGTTTGGGTCGGCCTTAGGCCTAGGTCGCCGAATGGGCCAATCAGAAGCGAGCGTAACTTCCTGGACGTTCCAGAATTCTGGTGAGCTTTCTAGTTCCCAGGAAATGAAGAAATCCATTTCCCTTGCAAATAATGCAAATTTTTGGGAAAAAGTGCCTTTTCCCAACAGATGTCCAACAGACTATCACCTTTGAAGAGGAGTTTGATGTAGACAGCTTTTGTTTAGATACTTCCACAGTTGCTTTTTCCCCAAGGGTGAGTTTACTCCACTTGCGGATGAAACGTTCTGGGAAATTGTTAGCACGAAGCGTTTCATACAACACTGTTTATTCAGTTTGTACTCTAGCCTGGGAGCATATTCTTGACGCTCTGTATAACAGTACGTACTAATGACTTTGTATGCAACAGGAGCAGAACTCACGAATTTCATGTACTGTCCCGTCCATGTTTGTTTACGGTACACTGAACGTTCGGCAGATCCGTCTGAACGGCCTCTAATCAGAATGTCCAACAAGTGCAAACTATTCCCACCCTTGCACTCAACCATGACTGAGATATTTCGGTGGACTGAGTTGAAAGCTTGAATCGTTCTTTCTACTTGTTTCTCATCTTGTCCAATCAAGAACATGTCGTTGACTTACCGTTTATAAAGTTTCAGTTCGTCCACAACTGGAAATAATGGCTGTTCAACCTTAGCCATGAACACAAGCCAAAGCATGACCGAGTGGGCTTCCCATGGCTACCTCATCTATCTGTTGGTAGCCCTTACTCGAAAAATAGAATCTCACATTTTCCGTGCAGAGTAAAAATAAACGCTGCAAATAGTCAACAGGAATTGGAAGACGAATGGAATTGGATAAAATGAAGTCACATATAAAATTTATCGTTTCGCGTAATGGCACGTTTGTAAATAAAAAAATTAACATCAATAGAACACATCGTGTCTCTGGTAATATTCAGGTTTTCAGTATATGTAGCCATTTTAAAAGTGTCTTTCAAATTAAAAACACAGTTTTTGTCGAAGAGGTTTTAAAATGTCAACCAGCCATTTTGCTAGTACATGGTAGAGAGAATTGTACATTGCCAAAATGGGCTGCATAAGAATACCCGACTTGTGGATTTCCGGCGAAATATACGGTTGTACAGTTTTGTTACCTACAGGTTTTAACATGCGATATTGTCATTCATTGATCAAACCATGCAATAAAGGTATCTGTAACTGTCTGTTTCTTCATTAACAGAACATTATCCGGTTTGTTTACAGTTCTGAATATGCTAGAATGCGCGAGAGTTTCTTCCATCTTTTTCATGTATTCTTGGTGGTTCATTATCACAACACCGGTCCTTTTATTTGGCTTCAGAATTATAATATTTTCATCTCTCTCCAGTTGTTGGAGAGCTTGTTCACCAGTTGGACAACATTGCTGTTGTATAGTTTAGCCAACCGTCATTATTCGTTGATGTCGGAATCAAAACATTTAACTGAGCATACAAATTCTCAAATTATGCATCCACCAGAGTTTTATTTGCATTCCTTTGAGGCACTGAAAATGTCAGTCACATTGAGAGTGCTTCCAACTAAGTTCGTGATAATGCGACGGATGATAGATTGATAATATGTTTAGATAGGTCTCTTGGAAATGCTCGATTAGCCAGGTTGCCTCTGAACTCTTGTTGTAGTATTTTCATCGTATTAGCTTTTGTACGTTCCACACTCAGATTACAATGATTGGTGGTACGATCTAAGTGGCATGTCATCCACCAAATACAACAATGTGGTGTACTTCTTTCAACTGAAACAACGTTTGTTGACCAGAGTCGACAAATGACATGCAAAAATGAATGTTTCAAACACATCGCTAACGGTACTCATTGTCTCATGCAATTTGGCGCAAAGTTCAAAATGTTCTCCATTCATGGTGGCCTGTTTAATGTTGTGTGAAACAGGTAAATTTGACGATGGTTTCTTTGGAATAACAGTTTGTATCACAATTATTCCGTCTCGAGTTTAAGTGATATTTTGCAGCTACAACCTTCACCATTTCAGAGTCATTAGTGGTGGATTTAAGACACTGTGTCTTCGTCAATGTGAGTGTATTCAACAAATTCTCATCGCACTCATTATGGAGACCATTACCGTTATCAAAGAGATAGCCTGCCTGACAAAAGTGTTTACTGATATGTGTATCCTCAACTTTGTTCCACGTAATATCGACCATCTGTCTTGCATCCTCTAGAATAGTCTATCCTGGATTCGGCGTCTGTGGTGTTCACATCTGAGGCAGCAGCTAACTGTCTACATTTCCGGTTGCGGTAGAAATGCTTCACTTTCCTACTAATACCTTAATCCATTCGTGGAAGCAACGAGATTTTGTTTACTTGCAAAGAGTAGATTCAGGAATGCTGTATCGAAAATTATATACTAAGATTGAAATTTTTTTATGATTTTTACCTAGCCATTTTGTGTAGATCTTCCGCCTTAAGATCTAGTGCAGTTAGTTGGGTATTTTTTGGGGGGAGGAGGGGTTGATTACCTTAGGTGTACTGTAATCTGTATACTATTGGTCAATTAGGCATCTGGGTTACATTTGAAATAGTTGATCTAAGTATAATCCATCCTGAATTGTAAATGTTTACACGCATCTCATTACTTTTCTTCTATTTACTTCATCTACATATGCGAGTTTGGTGTGTTCCTTTTGGCGAACTATTCTGGTGTATAAACCGATATGCTTCTTGTAGTCTCGGTTATCCAGTGGTAACCCTGTTATGTTGATCAGAGATGTCTTTGTTATTCATGGTCACGTTAACTGATTGTCTGTCCCTGTTCCCAGATAAGCATGTGCGCCAACAAGTCCTATCCGATCAATTTCGTGAACAAGCTCGAGAGGCTGAGAAGCTTGCTGCCCGGCTTACCCAAGTTGGTTTCGGGGAACTCGCAGGGAAAATGACGGAGTTGGCCAAGATTTCATACGCAAGCTTGAAAGCGGTCCGATCCGATGTACCCTACTACTTCGAGTGGGCCAATTTGCCTCAGTTGAACGTCAATCACGACTTGGCCGAGCGAAAGCTGGAAGTGTGCGTTTTACGTGGTTTTGTTTACCCCATCCCACCGGACGTTGCCGGTGCAGACAAGTTAGACACGCAGGTGGAGGTTCATTTACCTATCCCATCGTCGGACAATCCACAAAAGCACAGCACCGAGTGGATCAAACATACACGCGATCCGGATTATTCGAACACAGTCTCTCTGTTTGATGTGGATACGAAGTCGCGTTCGTTTCAATTCCTAGTGAAGAACAATCGTGGTCTAAGAGCTTCGGTACGTGGTTTGGCACGTTGTGCCCTCTTTAGTCTGATCCTCTATGACCGTTACTGTCTTCATGTGCATGCTTTTCTCCGTGATTTATCCACACATCTATCTTATCGTTTGTCGGTTGTGTATCTCGCTTTACGCTGGGTCGTTACACAACAACTCTTATACCTGTTCAGGCAACTTTAGAGTACTTTTCATGGCGCAGTCGGGGACGAAATCTACCACCAAGACTCAGTTGGATCCACCTGTGAATTTCCCCCCATCTTTTCGGTTTCCGGTTGGTCGGAACGAAACGTACACGCAACAAGTCAGCTTTACTACTTTAATTTGACAGTCTGCGATGGATATAAGGTGTAGCTCTTGAATGTTGTCAGACAATCGCTCAAGTCAGGTGACTCGCATACAGCCCTTAAAACTTTGTTGCTGACAGGTCTGTAACATCCAACATTTTACGCCTGATGCCTACATCGGTCGTCCTGTGGCAAATAACCACCCGGACGATTCTTCCATGTTCACCACTCAGCTGATTGTTACTTGAGATCCGCGACTGACGTTCATTTATCACAACATCTGAGGCTGCGGACTAGTCAATGAAATTTTTGAACTGCTTATGGTTCACGTTCTTCTTACCTAACCCATGAAACAAATATCATTCTCTTATCGTCTGTCATTCCCACATGGCCTTGCTTGTCCATATTTGTCTGGTGTCTGATAATATTCCATCATGTGATCGACCCACGTGTAAGGCGACTGTGAGAACTTTGCTACTCTACAGCCACGAGACGTGGCCATTCAGTGTTGCACGTGACCTGTTTTCAACTATTCAACTATTCGCTGGCTTTGGGTTGTACCAATGTGCAGTCAGCAGTAGCGTTAGGGAGCAACCATCTGGTAATGAGAGTCAAGCGAATTCGTTTGCCCAATTTTTAATGTTGTACATATTTTGAGCATGTCTTAATAATGCCAGCTAACCGTCTGCCTACTGAACACTCTACCAATTCCTCGGTTAACTCACATAAGTTATGAGGTGGACAAGTGAAGGCTTGTCATTCTGCGGTATTGGTGGATCGGACTCAACCACATGAATGTTGCTGTTGTTTGACTGAGTTTTCTGATAATTGTAGACAATGCAACGGACAATGAAAGCCACCTCACCAACACTTTCAGTTTGGTTGCTTTTGTGCGGGGTGTGACCACTTCATATTGAATGTTTATTTTCAGACATAAGTGTCTTTTAGGAAACAGCCCTTATCCTTTCGATTTCCTTTGCTTCCTAGTTTGGGATTGATCTCCTCTTCATAGTCATGATAGGTATCGTCGTTGGTAACTGATGTTTTGCTGTCTGTATGGTGATGTTGATCATGCTCAGTGTGCATTCACCCGTTATTCGCGATTTCTTCGACACTTTTGTAGCGACCATTGGCTCGAGCCATAGTGGCAATTGGTCTGGCTCATCGCCATTTAGTTATGTCTCAGTTATCGAACCTATAAACCGAAGACAATGTCGTACATTGGATGTTGATCTAATTTCCCACGGCATTTCTATGCTGTCAAGTCACACTCAATGCCCACGTCTAGAACTGCGCCTTATCGTATCCACCTCAGTTCATTTTCAATTTGCACAAAAGACCCCGACTCGACTGCAGTAGTTCAGTGTTAACGACGCCTGACTGTCCAACACATGGCTGAAAATCCGAGCCCCATTTTGTCAACTGTTTTTTTCTTGGTTTAGGCAGCCACCGATCGCTCGATCACATGTGGTCTTGTGTGGCAACGGGCGCCCTGTGATGTATAATCTGGAAGCTGTACTTAACCCTTGCGCCTGTACAGTTGGTTACAAACCCCTACATTGTTATAGTTGAGTTGAGTAAGTCAAAGAATAACGAGTTCTAGTAGTACGATCCGTGCGCTTACTGCACTGGAAAGCAGGTATGCGACCAGTACAAAGAAAACCGCATGTCTTAATATAGTGTCACATCCACCAATTGTTTGATAATCCATCCTATAGGGATAGCAAGCCGTCTGTGTCATAGATCTGTGGGAAATATACCTGAAGGAACAGAAATGTGCTCTTACTGCTTTACACTCCCTACTAAAAGAATGTTTCGTGATTGATCCTTCTGTATTTTTTCTCAACGCCTCCTCCATCTAGGTTTTTTATAGCCGTGGTCTTTTCAGAAGTGCTCGCCTACTTGGCACAGCCAATTTTTCATTAAAAGACTTGCTGCATTCGGCCACTATTAGTCCGATTGCCGATTTGATGGAGGGTCGCAAAGCTGTCGGTGGCCGATTGCAAATCCGTGTCCGTCAACGTTCAAGCGGGTCGGTGAGTCACACGTTTACTCCCATAGTATGTACCTCTGGTCTCCTGTAATGCCAAGTCACTTTAAATTACAAATTGTTTTCAAACTGGTTACATACCACTGCATGTAAGCCTTATTAGTTTTGATGCTGACTATGTTTTTCCTCAGGTTATCAGTCGTGTTGGACATCACGGTAGCATTAACATCAACAGGCAGCGTTACCGACTGTGCTACATTAACCTTGATTGTAATTGGCTTAGACTGACGTGCTGTTCTCGCTCTGACTTACCATGTGGTCGAGTACATGAAGCACTCTATGTTGTAATTCGGACATCTGCTGATCTGAAGCTCAGACGTTTTTTGTTCTTCCCCTTTCTCTGGATGAGTTATGAGTACATCAGTGGCGACGAAATCAACCCCACGCGTTCAAATTAACAAAAAGTCATAGTAAAATGCATGAATGTATTTACCTAAATGTTTCAGGCGCAAAATGAAACCACTGAAACGCTAACAAGTAGATAGGACAATGTTCGTCGCATCAGTCAAGCTCATCTGGGTTAAGTAGTGATAACCTCATAGTGGAGAACTGAACACTGATGTTTGATACAAGATAACGAGCAAAGTCAAGTAGTGGACACCATAAAACGTCCGATGTTATTGCGAGATAGTCGAGGTGTTTCGAATGTAGTTACTGCTACAAAGCAGTGGACCTGAAATACAATGTAATAGTGGTATGCTTCAGCAGACGACCAGTCGCTGGTGTTGTAAGAAGAATTACCACACGCGCTTAGTAGGATTTATTCGAAGATGCGTTTTGTTGATTTTTTTCATCAAGTATATACACTACGGTCCGATGCAGTGTTTACGCACGATTGTCGAAATGAAGTATAAAACTGGAAACATCTCAACTTTGTCAGTACCGTCACAGGGTTTTGATATGAATCAGAATCAGGAATACTGTTTGTATCGTGGTACGCAAGGTTTTGGCATATATTCACTACGGATTGTGCAGTGGTAAGTTGGGGTTATTGATCCACATACTCTGTGCTGTTGAACGCCAGAAATAAGCCAATTTATGTAAATTGAACATCACTCACACGTAATCGTAACTGTTACGCCCCCATAGACTTTCCAATCAACCCCTTTCAACAAGAAGTACTAGGCTCAAGTTTCGCTCTTGTTAAAGACCGTCAGTAGTGCGAATCCCTGTCAATTTAATTCTGCCCCACATAAATATTCAGCGTCCGTTCTTTGCTGTTTCGTACTCGGTACACGTGCTTGCAAGTCAGAAAACAAAAATTTGAAGACTTTATGTTCAATGTTGGTAGAATCAATTTAGATGTCGAACGGTTCAACCTGAAGGAACTTACAGTGGATCAGTTCAAGCGTTTGTTTTTTGTGAGTGAGCTGTAGTCATTGTATGGAACTAAAATCCGAAACCGTACTCTGTCGAAACTTGATGGTTTTGTCAGAGCTCACTCTTTGATAATAACAAAGGTTGTCTAGTATAAAACTTGCCTTCGATTTAACGACAACGATCAAAGGAGCTATTCCACTACAGCTTACACCAACTGTATCTATACCGCGTATTCCTCTTTCCAGTCTTCCTTTAAGCCGTTAATCTAAACCTCCTACTACATGCTGGAAATGTGAAGGTAAATATTTTTTGAGGTTGTCTCTGTGTTAACCCAGCTGATGGTCTGTGTGATCAAAGAGGACATGAACACGCGTGTTGTTTTCGTAATAAACAGGCAGGTTCTCAGTCGAAATGACCTTACCCTCCGAACATCCAGCTAGTCATGTCGAAATGTTTGATGCATCCGGTATTGTCCCTAAACTTCAATTCACACCCGTCATTGTTAATTGTTTTCCATTCTAATTTGATTCTGCTTCAAACATTACAATTATCACATGTTATTTATGAGTAACTTTAGACTGTCCGGAGCTTCAGCCTACTCGTAACCGAGCTTGTATTGCCTTTATTGGTTAGATGATTATTACAAGGAACGATAAACTGTGTGTGCAATTTTCGCGGTCGCAAATTTTTCGCACCCTCCAAAGCCATAAACGTTTGCTCGTGCAATCTGGTTGGTATGTGGACTGAGGGACTGGAACTTCGGGATAGCCCTGTCAGTAGGTTTCGTAATTCAGCTGCTGCAGACCAATTTTTTATCATTTGAAGTAAGAGGAAAATAGGTTGCCCTCGAACATTCGATGATTACCTCTCAACTTATCCTGCAGCCACAAGGAGAACACATCACGTTTTTCTGATAGTCGTGGTCTAATCGCTATTGCAAGAGCCCAAACCACCGGCACCACACATTGTTGTTGATCAGGCCGCCAAAGGACTCGAGTGCCTAAAATTGGCATGTGTCCCAGGCTTTACTAACTATTCAGAGTGAGCAGCACCAGTAGTCGTGAAAAAGTCTGACAAATCACTCCGCATCTACACGATTTTTTTCACAGGTTTAAATGATGTACTAACAGCCCATCGGTATCCTCTTCCGGTACCTGAAACCCCCCCATGAAACCTAATGGTGGGCACATATTTTCGAAAATTGATTTCTCCGAAGTCTACAGTGAGTCAAAACAAACTTTGACATTAAACACACGTAGAGGATTGTGTCGCGGTAATCGATTACCATTTGGTGTAATGTGACCCAAAGATCTTCCATCAAAACATAGATACAATGCTATCTGCTATCTGATTGCCTCTTGCATGGGTGATATCATAATCGTCAGCCACAGCGTTCAAGACAAACGCATGAAGCGTATAGAACAGCCTGATCTTCATCTTCGCTTGGGAAAATTTTCCACTTCCTCTCACACACTTTGTTACTTAGGTTTTGTTGTTGACTAGCGGACGATGTCCATGTTCATAAACAGTTAGTCATTTGCGGAATATCAATACCCTTCAGTGATATGTTGGCATGGTTAATCGATACATTGAAGTTATATTTGACATATAAATGTATCGGGCCCCATTGAATACGTTGCGCAATTCTAGATTGAAACGGACACTTGAATTTCAAACAGCTTTGGAGTTCATACGTTCAATTTTGTCATCACCAGGTTGCTGACCTCTGCAGGACAGAATTATGACCAAATTGAAAAAGAACCATTTACCTTCATTTTTTACTCCACGCGAATTTCGCAAAATGGTTCACAGCAGAAAGTGTTCACCTCAAACTGATTATAAACTATTGTTGATCATTTTTGTTAACAAGAAAAACATTTCAGTACACTCTATCAACCAATTTCAAAGGTGAGCCACCTTTCTTCCTGGTTGTGGCTTCGATTTTGACCACAGGTCTTCATCAGAATCTAAACACGCAGCAGTATTTTCACGTTCGATTACTACGAAGCATAAAACAGACGGTAAGGTAGCTATTATATTTGGCACCCTTGTAAAAGAAGTTCAGCGCTTGCTTGCAGATGATGTTGCATGCCTGATAGTTACTGCATACATCATTCAAGAGGTTTCTAGTGTTAATAACACCATTATACATTTCAACTACTTTCGGTAAAGAAAACTCCTGAGCCCCAACTTTAAAATCTCTCCATACGATGCGATTTACTGTCAATCCTTGATGGATGTGTTCTGCTAAGTGAAAGAATAATAGCCTTGAACTCACGTAGACCAAGTCTTAGGCCAGTTCTGCAAGACATCTCCAAGACTGACTAAGATGACATCCTTGGTGTGCAGTTACGTTTATTGGCCTTTTATAGATCGAAACGTGCATGTTTTAGTTAGACTTTGCTGTCAACTTGCGGCAATTTCGAACTTATCTTTGCGAGTCTAACCACAGCCTTGGCCATTCGAGAGAAAACCATGGAACCCAGTCCAGATTGATTTTGTTAGACCAATCATTGTCTATCTTCTGATCGTTGTTGATTCGGAACCTAAGTGGCTGGGAGTTTGTATCATAGAAAGATCGACTAAAGACTCTACCGTTCGCCATCCGGAAAGTCTATTATGTAGATATCTTCGAGGCCCTAGCTTCAAATAACGATGCTCGGTTCAGATCTAGCAAGTTCTCGGAACTTTTTTTCACCAAATCCTATTGTGCATTTAAAAACGTAGTCTTATCATTCCCAGTCAAATGGTCACAATGAGGTTAGTGTGATACGCCAAATCTTCAAATACCGAAGAGAGCGATACCTGGATAATGTTATGGACCTGTTCTTGCTTAATTGCAGAATAACCCTCAGTTCAAATATTCCTCATAAGGTCTCACCTGACGAATGTTTGTTTCCAAAGGGAATGCGGACGAACCATGAGATTGTGCTGCTTAAGCCACAGTCTAATCACAGTCGTCAGCCAGTACTGAGAGTTCAGTTCCAAGAGCCTGGTAGACGATTTGGCGTTGGAGACATGTGTTTAAAGGACTGCGGGACCATTACAGGTAAACAGGGCCAGGTTGTTTATGAGCTAAGAATCGGAACAGAACAGTGGATTTTATGTACCAACCAGTTTCGCATAAGGTGCGAACAATCTGAATGCGAAGAAATTTATCCAAATGGTCTTTGATTCTAGTTGTTAAATGATGTTCCGGAAAATTCAGTTTATACACTAGACGCTGTTGCCTCACGTTGCAGTTAGTTACTTTAAATGAGATACCCTGATAGGTGGTCACGTTTCACACAACTGCTCTAAGTAAATCCTCGGAAGAAATTATGTGGTACTTAAAGTATAAGAGGGGATAATGTTGGAGGCCACAGCAGTTATCACACGAATAGACGGTGTTGTCAATCGTGTACGCATAGATCTTGATTGTGATTGGCTTAGAGAGATATGTTATTCTCATTCTGGCTTGTTTTGGTCAAGTGCTTAAAATACTGGACGTTGTCACTCGAACATATACTGCTCTGAAGCTTGGATGGTTTTTGTTCTTTTTGTCTCTCTGGACGAGTTAAAGACGCATAAAGTTAATCCATGGACCACAGTGATGTAACCTTCTGGTCAGAGTAGTGATTTCCTACTCTACAATCAGCACCAGATGGGTTTTATTATGATCAACGGAAATCCACGGACTACCCAATATATTTCATGTCTCGTGGAGCTAACTACACTTCATTTCCAGATTCTGGTATCCGTTGAGTGCATTCTGCTGAGTTTTGTCAAGAGCTTAAAATAGCGTGATGACGAAACACCAGATGACAGATTGTAGGGGAAGGGCATCCAGTAAGGCACAATCTTCATTGACCAATTCGCTGGTTGCCATGCCACGCGCGCGCTCGCGTTTATGAATCGGAATTCCGGTCCACAACACACACCCGGCTTCCGCTCACACGTCGTGTACACTTCTGCCCGGTTTGTGTGTGTGTGACCGACGCTTTCTGTTGGGAGGTTTTCCTCCTGCCATTCGTCGTCCGCGGGTCCGATCTCGTTGGGCGATGACGCGTCCTGTCGCCCGTGTTGTCCGTAATCTATCCACTGTGGACTAAGACCGTATTTCACGACCAGGTCGAGATATTCCACCGAGTGTTGGAATGGTCGTGCCTCCGATCTAGTCATCCATCCCATTTTGTCTGCCATGTCTCATCCGGTCGCCCGTGTTGTCCTCGATCCGATCGCTGTGTGCTTTTGGACGTGCCTCACCGTCGCGTTAAGGTATTCCACCTAGAGTTGGAATACTCGCACCTCCTGTTTAGTAGTCCATTACAAGATGACTGACGCTATGTCGGAGTACCCCCGGCTTGGTATGTTCAGATTGAGTAAAGTTGCGCTAGACATTTCACTGCTGATGACAGTCAGCTGTATGGTGTTGATGTGTACCTACGGTGTGTTAGGTGGGCTGCTTTTGAATTGTTTCTCGCTATCCTGCCTCCCATTCATTGTTTCTCCAACTCTGCTCTCATTCACTGTCTCTTCAAGCCTATTGTACTGAGACGATTGTTTTCCTTATGGGTGCTTTCTAGGCCGTCTAACAAAATATTTTCGACTTCTTTTCTAGAAACTTCCTATATGTGGTGTTTCTCACTGTTCCCATTTATTTTATGAATACTACTGCTGCTTCCACGTGTCACTAAGCATCCCAGCTTATCTTGAAATTGTTTACAGTTGACGGTCATTTATCATCGAGGGCACATCTATAGTGATATTGAGTTAAGTAGCCGTCCCCGATGATATCGATGACCGCTAGGAGTTGTTTCCTGCCAGGTTGGGGCTTCAATTCTCGCTATCGTCCTCGTCATATTTTGCGCAGCCTGGCAATGTGCGGTCTCTGCATGCATGGTAACAACGGCATTATGGTGCATAATTCGGCCCTTGACGTGATACTACTGTGTATTCTGATTTCTGAACAATTATACACTTTGCACTTTTGTTAACAGTCGGAGGTTCGTCTGTCCGAATCCATCCATTGGTTAGTTGTAGACCGTCAAAATGTAACACCCTTGCAACCTTCATGGGAACATAAAGCATGCTGTCACAACGAGACTGGACCTTGACACGGTATGACGGCTTGCGCATCTCGATGACCTATTGGGCTAAACTGGACGGTGTGGCTACCACACCGATAAAGTCACTCATGCCAGGCAGGCCAATAGGTAGAGATCTGACAAAACCAGTCTCCTGGTCCTCCAGGTTGGGGGTTGGAAAAAGGTTGGCGTCTGTTTCGGAAAAGTGTACCAGTTCTGGTACACTTCCGCCCATCGGCTGACATAGGGTACAGGCTTTTTAGCAAAAGACTTTGGTTGAGAACCCTAATCGTTCTCCTGTCTAGGTCTGTGCGTCCTGGCAGTATCTCAGCCCACACGCAACCATGAGTAGTCACAACACAAGTAATTCCATACTGAATCGGCCGTCTCGCAGTATAAACCGGGTCGCCCTATCTGCTGCATACACCAGGATGGATAGGCGAAAACATGCTACTGCTGACCCCTCCCCCACTGTCCTAACAAATTTCGTTCTCAGGTCCCTTCCGACCTCCATTTCTGATTTTTACTCCA
>JTDE01001987.1:78435-100081 GCA_014338405.1 Paragonimus skrjabini miyazakii
GGTTGTTTGTTTACAAGATGTAGGCGCCTTGATATTATATGTTTGAATATAGACGTAGCTATTTTCAGTTGTTAGGTTCCCTTTCCCTTTTTTTCCTCTCTCTTCCTATATAGGTTTTTTCTCCTTCGTGGTTGTGAGGCAGTTAAGCATCAGTGTGAGCCACTGATGTATTGCTGTCTATGATGATGATGAGTCTATTGAAGGTAGCTGCCCTGAGGACAGCATCACGAAAGAACGATCGACTAGGAAGCTGCTATATTTGTGAGGAATACGTCACTGGAAGAAGGATTGCCCAACGTGGCGGTTTAAGGGGTCTCGATTGTTCTTTTTTTTGGGCGGGTCAATTAGTAATGTGAGCGATTGAGCAGGGGACCATACATACAAGGGTTGAAGTTGACAGAGAGATAGAACAGTGGTTGGTCGATACAGGGGCGACTGTTTCTTTGATTGCTTGTGCAGAAAAGCAAAACATAGAATCGACATCCATGATGATCAGACAGCTATATCACAAAGCATCTGTTAATTGTGTCCCCCAGAAACCAGGTAAACGATCCTTGGAGCCGATTTCTTTGCTGCAGCAAATGCCGTGATTGAATTACAGCTCAAAAAGTTGTCAACTAGGTATGGCTCCCTGACACTCACAGGACAGCAACAGGATAGCGTCAACCAAGTACGCACGGCTAATACCCTCATTTGCACAGCCCCCTTGCTCCAATCCACGTTCGATAAACATGCGGAAGTATTTACGAACGACGATGATCCGTACGTATTCTACAACTGGATTGCACATGAAATACCACCAACCGGAACATTTCGACCTCACAGACCCCGCAGGATACCGATTCATCTTGAGGAGGAATTAAAAAGGCAAATACAGAACATGCTGAAGGAGGATGTTATTGAATAAACCAACAGTCCTTAAACTCTCCTGTTTTCTTGGTGAAGAAGTCCAACGGGAAGTATCGCTTTTGTGTGGATTTTAGACGGCTGAATGAGGTAACAGAACATAATTGTGCCAATACCGTCCGTCGCCGATATTTTTGACAAGCTGCAACAGGTGAAGTTGTTCACAATATTGGACTTACGCTCTGGATACTGGCAGGTACCGATCAAACCCACGGATCGTGAGAAAACAGCATTCACGGTAGGTGAAAAACGGTGCCAATTCAAACGCATGCCGTTTAGCCTATCCGGAGCACCGCCTGATGGTTCAGCTGGTAAAACGACTGGATAACGTGGCGGTATATGGAGATGATATCGTAATATACAGTAACACGGAGTCGGAACATGCTGCCCATATAGATGCTGTCTGAAATCGGATTAAGAACTCAGGATTCCGGATTAATGCCGATAAGTCAAAACTCGGGCGATCATCGGCGGTGTTACTGGAACACAGGGTAGGTCAAGGTGAAATCAGGCCTCTGCCAGAGAAAATATTGACAATTAGAAAGGCTGTGGCTCCGAATTCTAAACGAACGCTGAGACAATTTTTGGGTCGAGCAGGATGCTGCAGTCGGTTCGTGAAAAATTTCACTCCGTTACATCGCCATTGCACGAACTCCTTCGAAAAGACAAGAAATTTGAATGGACCGACGATGCCCAGAAGGCGTTCACGCGAGTGCAACAAGCGATGAACGAACAACAACTAACTCTGAAACTTCCGAATACAAAAGAAACGTTCATCGTAGCAGCAGATGCCAGTGACCGTGGCATCGGGGCAGTACTCAAGCAAAAGGAAGGGGTAATTGAATATGCCAGCAGGGACCTGACCCCAACGGAGCAGAAGTATTCGACCATTGAGAATTGGCAAGTGGACAAGTGGAGGCCGTAGCTGCTGGGTCAACAGTTCCACGTGGAGACGGATCGCAAACCTCCAGAGTGGATCAGGACTGCGAGGGGCCCGAGAGGCAAACTAGCCCGATGGGCATTGCGTTTACAGGAATATGATTTCACGATTAATCATATGCCTAGTTCTAGCAGTTGCGTCGCTGATTTTCCTTCCCGACCGCAGATAGACGATGAACTTCCCAAAGTGACTTTTGGGGTCAACGGCTTAGTAATGGAGTAGGACCCACAAACACTAATGCGTCTACAACATCAGGACAAGGTCCTCCGGAAGGTGATTGAAGCTCTGACAAGAGACATGTGAATCCCCACGAATACTAAGGATGAAGAGCTGAAGATAATCGCATCCCAATGGAGAAGAGTTGGCTTAAACAGTGCGGGCGTATTGACGTGGCGTTGGGTGCCCTTGCATGGTATTCATCCCGAGACTACTGAGTAAGAAACTGGTAGCAGACTGTCATGAAATGACACACACCGGATGCACTAGGACATACGATCTGTTGCAACAAAGAGCATATTGGCCGAAAATGAAAGAAGATGTGACAGCTTACGTGCTTGCATGCCAACGGTGTCAGTTACTGAAATACGACAATCGGGGAGCCCAACAGCCCTTACAGCCAATACCAGTCTCCGAAACCGGTGAACTCTGGTCGATGGATCTTATGAACCCATTTCCACTGAGCGTCCGCGGTAATCAGTACTTTCTGGTCATGACAGAACACTTTACCCGTTGGATCGAAGCGACTGGCGTTCCGAATCAAACAGCATCTACGGCTAGAGACATGGTGATAAAGCACATCGTAGCAAACCACGGTGTATCAAAGGCGATCTTGACATATCAGGGACCATGCTTTGAAAGTGAAGTGTTTCGAACACGCATGCAATAACTGGAAATCAAGCGCATACGAACGACGCCATATCACCCGCAAACGAATGGCCTAACTGAACGTAACAACCGAACGATCAAAGAATGGTTATCAGCCAAAGGAGGTGACTGGGAATCTGCGTTACCATTGGTGTTATTGGCCCACCGGGCGTCTGTGCAGGCGAGCACGAAGAAATCTCCATTTCTATTGATGTACGGTAGAACCCCTCGACTTCCGGTGGAACCGGACATTGGAATATGGCCAGAGTGCAGTGATTCCACCAGAGAATTGGTTGCCGAAAGAGAAAGAACCAAATGAAATCTGAAAGCATCGCAGGCACGCACAAAGGAGCAATCCGCAACGTCATGACTCGGCAAAACTAGAATGTTCAACCTAGGAGAAAAGGTGAAGTATCGAGATCATCGGAACACGGGCGCCAGCGGCCCAGGATCAAGATAACTTCTACCCAAATGGAAAGGTCCGTATTTGGTAGTCTCCAGACGAGGCCCATTATACACGATTAAGAAGTACGAGGAGACGAAACGAGTGCATGCCAGTGAGTTAGCGACGTGGCACGAAATGCCTGCGCGGCGAACCAGAAGATCAGTTATCCGGGAGGAAACACTGCGTCGATCGGAGAGGATTCGTCAACGGATGCAGAGGAACTAAGGAACCTCAGAATGGGGAGGAGTGTTGTATAACAGGCATTTCCGTTTTGAGTAGTATACTAGTCACAAGCGACATTCAGGAACAAAAAGGCAAGCCCCAACGCCAGGAAGATGACAGACCAGAAGACCCTATCGGAATAGTGTGTACGCGCTATGGGAGAAGTTCCACCAGAGTGAATGATAACGTACTGCCATTCAATGAATGTGAATGCACGTCAGCCGTGCAAATGAGTATGCGTTTGTTGTCCCGTGTTTAACATGACCTGTACGGAAGTTCGTGCAATAAACCAATTAGTAGGCCAAGCGTCTTTTGCGGTCACAACAAAGTTAATGGAGTCGAAAACTAATTGTCTCCGCAGTAGCCTTTTTTAAAACAAACTAGCGCCTCGGAGTCAAACAGCCCGCTTGATCCCGACAGAATGTCAGCTGGACATTTGTCCGTTTATGAGAGGACAAATGTAACGGGTACTAAGTTTTCAGTTTTTACCTTTCGTATTTTGATGTTTTTCTGCTCAAAATGTGAAAGCTGCGACAACCCATCCTTTCCCGGCATTGTTCACGCTGAATGGAATAACCAGTGTGGCAGACCAATGTTGTTCAAACACCGTCATTCATGATGGTCTAATTAATTACCCCGCATGTTAGCCAATCGTTTGCCCAACCGAATTTCACTTACAAACTCAGACGGGAACTAGACGAAACAAACCTCTGAGTCAAAAGTTTACTAAGGATTCGACGAGCACTACCGGTCTATTATTGTTCTAATGATGAACCTCTTCTCATTTTGCCTCTACGTTAACCTGCAGGCTGTTTTGAATAACAAATGGATAACTGGTGAGTAGTTGACGATTTTGGCTTATATAACTAGATTTTCGTTCACAACTGATTGCAACTTTTACACCACCAACCCGACCATAGACTCTCCAGTCAGTCCTTTTCGAAACATTGTATTCGAATTTTCCTAGTAGAGCTCGTTCATAGTGCATATCTTTGCCACGGTTGGAATTTGATTTTTAGCCACACTTTCATGAAGTGGACATTGTTGCCGTTGCACCACTGACCCCACATTTAGCATGATTGAATTATCATATGCAAGCGCTCAGCTACACTCGCTCGTGAGTAACGCTCAGATTGCCTTATCGGCAAATGAATTGTGTGAACCCTTGATTCTTTTACAAGGTAAGGTGGCATAAGTAATAGTCAAAATTTACCAAAGGCATACGACCGGTTTCATAGTCATTATCACCTAACAGGTATACATACCCAGTGAACTTCAGCCACACGTGCTACTATAGGAACAGCAAGTGCTGACATTTGCAAATAACAACCAACTTGCGTGTTGGTTGTACCGTTTATTTCGGACTCAGTGGAGCCCGTAGGACACTTTAGATGTTAAGAGCGCTTATCGAAACTGTGCAGATACTCACCCTGCTTTGAAATCCTGGGTGGCATTATGGTTCACTGGGTACGCATACCCACTGTGTCTCTCCGACAAATTTTGACCATTCAACGTGCTACTTATGCCACCGTGTCTTGTAAAATTATAATGCCACCTAGATCCTTGGGGCCGACTCAGTTTCTTTGACATTTCTGTAAGTGTTGTTAACATCTACGGTGATCTACAAACTCCATTAAATGTGGGGTAAACGGCGCGACTAACTCGCAAATGAGTTATTAACTGCATTTACTCTTTCATTCGTATGCAGTTTACGAGAGCCGTCTGATGGATATGCACATGCATGCATTTTGGAAATCGCGCTCAATCGGTGTGAGTACGTAAAACCGACCTCAAATGGTTACTGGTAAATCTCGCCATCTCTGTTTTCATCGGCTCAAGCATGCATTAAATCACCTATCACCATGGCTGTATTATCCCCGCGTGACCGCCGTCCAGTTATCTTCAACGCAAAATTGTTTATTCCGCACAGATCGCTTGCTCCATCAAGTGACAATATTTTGTTCTCATACTAATTGGACTTATCTGTTAAGTTAGTAAGATACACTGTCCAGTAAAATGTGACACACTTATTGGCGTATGACACAGGCATTCGATACTCGCATTACTCGCCTTTTTCTTTGTAGACAACCATTTCGGTCGCAGTGTTTCGTTGTCAAACCTGTGTTTAGCAACACTTGTTCACTGTTCAGTCAGACTCTTTGGGGGTTCAGCAAGACATTTGTGTATTTGTACAGTTGCTCATCCCATGAGACGGCTGGCTCATTCAATAGATGGATGTGACAAGCTGGAAGTGGTTGACTTTAGGAGCACCTCATATCCAATGGAGAATTTAGGGATGAAGTTATAAACATTTTTCGAGGAGGCAACTTTGCTCATTCAGTGTTTTCGTTCACCGTACAAAACATCAGCAGTTTCTTTTTTTATATTCATTTTGATGTGTATCTGTTTCGTATATTGAACTAGTGACTGTGTCCGCACATTGTTTCAACCGATACACATGATTCGCCGTTGCACACTGGATATGTCTCACGCGATGGATTGATTGATAAATCCACAACTGTTTTGTTCAAACTCCTGAAGGGAACGAATTGTTTCAAAAGATTCGCAGTCTTTTAACGCAGTTACATCATTGTTTGTGTAGTAGTTCGATCCTTAGGACGAAGTTGCACGGTTCATACTTGTCGGACTGGATGTCACTAATTTATCATAGAAATCTTACTCCTATTGTTTTTATTGTCAGACCGTGGTTGTCTCTGCTGATAATCGTAACGAATCGGTCAGTTCTGGTGATTCACGGCATCATCAATCGACCTACAAGTTGTACAGTTTGACCGTTCTCAAATCTGACAAAACTCAAACGGAACAGTATTTGCGTGATCCCCAGCTGACACAGACCGACCGGGATAAATACGAACACCGATTGCGAGTGATTAACGATCTGATCGAAGGGCTACAACATCGTCTTTTAGGTCCCGATGCGTCTACACAACTTAAAACCTACGTGAACGAGTTGAATGCTTTGGCTGATGAGACGGATCGCAAGTACCGGGATGCCAAACGTCGGGGAGCGGAATCCGATATGGTTGAATACAAACGCAGATTGGAGTTGATACTCGGGGAACTGGATTACTACCAAAAAAAGTCACGGGCTTGATCCCAGCAACCCAGAGACCGAGGTGACAGTGTGTGGCACCATTGTCTTTCCACTAGCTTCATTAAACTGTTACTGTTTTGTCTCTGTTGTTTAATAACTCGTATTTTGTGACCTGATTTATATTCAGTATTACTTTCTAACACTATTGGCGAGCCAATGCAACGACACATGCGGGGCAAGAAAATACTACGTGGCGGTGGCCACTTCACTGTGATGAACAGCTAACATTCTCGCTCATTTCGAAACCCCTGCTATATAATACGTAAGCATAGCTATCGTTCGTTCTATTTGTAAGACGTGCACTTTACTACGAAACCAAGTTCACGACGCCTAAACCTGAATATGTGGCAAAAAACCGATGATATTTGTCTGCCGTATGAATTCACAAACTCCGCCTTTATTTTTTTACGGTTTAAACAGGGGACAGTCACAATTTCCAAACAGCCTAAAAGTGCCCGATAAAATTTAGGCGATGCATAGCTCTGAGCAGCAGGAACCCTATGGCTTGCATCAGCTGGTAGAGAACATGCCATGTAGAGCATGCGACTTCTGTCACTAGTTTTCCAAACTGGGTCTCGTCTACGCTATCAAATCTACTAGCTTAATCGTTAGTGATGTCAGATGTGGTGACAGGTCACGCTAGAACTTTTCGGTTTTAGGAATAACTGTTCTATCCTCCATGGCTTCTTACACAATTACATCCAAACATTTCTCTTCGCTGGCGCCATTCCAGTTGGCCGCTTTGTGTTTATTCTCGTTTTGGACTGACTATGTTGTGCTACATATAGTACGAAAAGCTGCATGCGGAAAACATGTAGGTATTGTTGTAAAAACACGTGTAAGAAAAGTTATCCTCAATTTGGTTACATTTCTTTGCTCCACCTGTAGGAGAAGACGGTGCGGTGACTGCTATGTATAATGACGTGTAGACCCCGTTGATGCTGTGTTCCAGCGGTTACTTTTTTGTTGTGATAGATTATACGTAAGCCGATCATTTTGAATTTTCTTGTCTTGCGGGCTAAAATCTCGTCCACAAGCAGTAGAATTCCCCGCTCAGCTTGTTGCATCCTTATCAAATTTGAGAAATCACTCCCAAAAGCTTATTACCGTTCGGAGTTTTCTGTCGTACTGACAGATATATGACGTTTAGAACCCCTCTTGTAAACGTGATAGTTAACCCCATTTTTGACAAGTGACGGATTGGGAAGAGCACAATAGGAAGGAATTTTTGGACTTTTCCAAACAGTTCGGTTTTCCTGACACCTCCCTAGAGCGACTTCCAGAATTACAAAAAACACCTGACCAAGAGTAGTAGTCTTCATGCCGTAGCTGACTTCGAGGAGCTGATGGCGTTGCAACAATCCAACCACGACGAAAGTGAGAACTCAATTAAAGTAAGTCTTGACTGAGACAAGTACACATACTTGCATCGGTCGTCTGAGGCCCAATGAGTCATTGAACGTAGGTACAGGGAAATTATTATGCGCGGTATGCCTGCTTCAGTAAACCCCGACGTCGTTACTCAAGTAGTGCATAACCTAGACCCATGGGGATTACTAGCATCACTCATTGGTCTCTGTGTTCTAACAGTCACTGGCGTAATCGTCTGCCGCGACCAGTGCACTAAGCGTCAGTAAGTGCGCGCCGACTCTTAGGAATAGTCTTCTGAACAGAAGACATGGAGGAACAAACGCATGTAACCCGCTTACAGTTGCCTTTTTTAATCAGGTATCATTCTGATAAGCCAATAAGCATCAGATCTCGGTAAAGACAAGCATATAGCATCACAAACCCTAGTGCAATTGCTAGTCATATCGTCCTCAGGTGACCTTCACACAAAAGCGGAATCCATTCCGGGAGTCCAAAGAGGCTCGGCTCACCGGCATTACGATAGGGAATGGCGACTTCAAAGTACACTACAACACACCAACTCAGCCCTTCTCATTCGGTGAATCTCTTCAACTAGGTTCCTCTGATGTGTTTATTGTAGGCACCTAAGCACCTCAAATATTCTTGACAGGGCGCAACTGGATCTTCCGCAACCAATCTGACAATTAATTAACCTCAACCAAAACTTCACCTGTTTAATTGGTGACTTACAGATCGCCTTCTGTGCACAGAGGTGCCGACACAACCGTGCAAAACACTACGTGGAATATGATCTTTAGGTTACACTCAGAAATTAACATTGGGAGATTTTGCTCATCCGGAACTAGATTTCACTAATCATTTGGTCCGTACTATAACGTGTTCCTCCGCTAGAGATTTCTTCCAAGCAGTAATCGAAGCTGGACTGTTTCATCATATCCAGGACTGTACGAGGTGGCGAGTGGATTCAGTATTGTCTTGTATGAATTACAGCTGTAGTGGGCAAGTGGATATGCGTTTGACCCCCGTCCACTAACAATTCAGAACGCCATTCCTGAAGAGCAGTCGAAACATAGTTCCAACAGGCGTCGAACTAAATAAACGTGGTAGGGTTTGGGAACAAACCGTATATTTCCAGCAATCTTTGGGAATATGGTATGTAGTTAGCTCTAGCCTAGTCTGTGACCAACGGCAGTAACCAAACGAAAAAAGAAGAACGGGGGGTGGGCTCCAGCCTACTCGGTGACATTTAAAGGCGCGCCAAGCGAAAAGCGTGTAGAACCTTCGAATCCGTTAAAAAACACTCACAAACGTGCAAGCGAAACGACCTTGGAGAGCAGAATAATAAATCAGCCAGAGAAAGGCGTAATGGATGAATAATGTCACTGTCTGGAGAACGACAGCTCCCGATACTTCCCGGTCGTTCATGCCGCGGAAGGTGGTTGACTTGAGGGACCCCACTCCGAGTTTCCGACCTAAAAGTCTGGGCTGCGAGACAACATAATGCAGGGTTTTCTTAGGGGGGCCTTACCCGAAGTCAATGACTCACTTGGAAGTGAGGGGCTTGCCTATCCCGAGAACGCAGTGAATAAGACCTTAATGGCTGATTCCGAGCACTGTCATGCGTAGAGGATGTGTTTAAAGCTACATCATGTTTCCTGGTGATACCGGATGTTTTTCGACCTTATTGGATAATACGTCGGCGGTCAGGGTCAATCGCTGGGCGATCGGAATGTTCTCTGTTTGAGGTTATCTTTTCTGACCCCGTTATCCCTGATAAGGAAGACAGCACTGCCGTAACTATAAAAATAGTTTTGCTGTATGCCCATAAAATGGTGCCTCACCACCTAAGCACTCTTACGTGGTCAGTAGTGTGGCATACAGTCATGTGAGTGTAATTACTCCTCGTCTGATCGCTCCCTTTTGGCCTGCTTGACTAGGTTGCACCTGGAGGAACCGAAGTCTTGGTCAGCATAACCCTCCGGATCAAAACAGCACACAAACCCGACTACCACGTTAAGGTAGTAGTATAGGTCAGTAGTCTCTTTGACTGCTCCAGATTAGCTTGTCTGACATTGCTGTACCCGAACTGACCGCAGCCTAATCAATCTGCCAGACCACGTCAAAGTAGCAGACATATGGTGAACGTGACTGAATGTCTGGCGGGATTTATAGCTGGGAGTGTAAACCCTGTATCCGTATTCTTCCACACACTTGCCTGACATAGATAAGTTTACTGACCGTTCAATGCATGCAGAGACACAGACACGCACCCATCCCCTTCGATAGAACTGTGTCAGTTGGACCGGATTCGGTGGCATCTTACCGAATGAGTTGTGGTTCACCATAATATTTCGTGATGGCAGGTGCACATGTGCTTTGCGTTATATCGGGAGTTCCACCATACTAAACATAAAGACTCACCAAAGAAGACGTGACCCCTCCTGAGGTATTTGATCATCGGTGTCTGTGTTCGGTTGCTGGCACCGACGGGCAAGCAACAATTAGGGCAGAAATTACGTGCTTGAAAGGGACTTCCCAGTGGGTTCTATTGTTCGATCTTTAAATTTGCTTAGATTTAACTAGATAGGTCATGTACTAAGGATGCCCGCTAGTCGCCGAACACTCCTTGCTGATACTGCGACCGACTGGCGTAAAATGCAAGGTAGGCGCATGATGATCTGGCGTAATAGAAATGAATTCGCCCACCAAAGGATGACCACTGTACGTCGGGTTCTTCTCCTGGACTGAGGCTATCGTGATTCATACGGTCGGTGGCTGTAAACTAGTGGTTTAAATATTACCGAGTTGTTTGTGAAATAATTATGACGCGAGGCAGTAAAAGCCGGAAGAATGATGACGCCTTACTTTCACTTATGTATAGGTCGGTTGTTTCGTAAAATGAAGGCGTCTCGATATTAGATTTTTATGTATATACATAATTGTTTTCAGTAGTTAGGTCTTCTCCCTACCATTTTTTCATTGGATAGGGCTTGATCTTTTCTCAATGGTTGCATGGCAGTTAAGTAACAACGCGGACCATTCAGTTATTGCTGTCTCTGATGTATTACCGAAAATTTTTTTTCATAGTGGCCTCTTTCTGCACCCCACGCGGTATTTAATGTGGTGGTGCTGGAATGGTCAAGGAATATTTGTTATAATTTCGTATTTGTCTTTGTAATTACACCACCGCCGTTTCAGATGGCATGCTGTACATGGGGCTTGATCTTTAGGAATACCACTCTGTCGTTTCGCATGAATGCTTCACCGATGGCGCACTAAAATTCAAGATAGCTGTGGTAATTTCGCCGACAACTAGTCAATCATCCCCAGTGACCTCTTCTGTTTAAATCTGGCAACACAACTTGCAATAATCTAAAGCCCCGAACTTCTAACCATGCCCAGTTGAGTCAATGAAGCCAGTAACTTCAATCTAACTGAGAAGTCCTGACCATGGTTATCGAGCGGATTGAACAGGACGATTCTGTTTGTTCTTTCGAAATGACCGGGCGAGCCGAACACTTCAATCAAGGTTGTGGCTGACTGCTTGGATAAGATCATCCGGCAATGCGTATTGTGAGATTAATGGAGTTGTCAATACACTGGTCTTAGAAGCATAAAGGAAGAAGTGCAAATTACGCTCGGGACGAGGGTGTGCACTACTGGTGTGTTCCAGGAAGGGCGAAACTCGAGTCTACCGTTCCCCTTCGAAGTGGGCCAGTTGGTAGGCTTATGTGAATGTAGAGGCCGTGACCAAGTGTGGTTGGTGCTTAATTTCAAAACAAGACGCCGCACAGCAACAAACTTGGTGGTGAAAATTAAAAACTCAGAATCATTCGGGAAAATTCCGTGCATTTTGTGGTTCTGAAAAGTATATACCAAACTGCTGCATTAAAAGTTTCCTTATTTGCCACTTTTCCTCAGTCGTAATTCATTACTATTTCAAGTTCCAACGATTAGTGTACCTGTTAGTTTTTCAGCTGGATTGGTCAGCAGTTTGTTCAGGAAAGAAGTCCTTTGTTTGGTCTGTGGTTTTGACTTCGTCCGTACTGTTTGTACGCGTGTGTTTATGCTGTCTAATGAATAAACGTTTGGTAGCCCAATCGGATGCGTGAATCTTGCGAAACCCTTCAGCAGTATGTGTAGCAAAATATCGAACTCAACTTGGCGCGATTGTCAGCCATCACCAAAAAAAATTACACTCCCCATCTGAAAAGAACACCATCTCACCTTGTGTTACTTTCCTAGCCTAGAAACGCATTATTAAGTTCAAAACTGTTACGAATACACCATTGCTCTGATGAGGACAATCAATGCAAGGTAATAGCTACCAATGCCACATTTCGTGCATTGTAACGCGACTTTGAAAATCGGAACCCCGATTTATTCGTAGGTAAACATCAATATTACTAACACTGAAGATGTGGTCACCAGGGAAGTCCGCTGTAGTAATTGATGTACATTTCTATTGTTGCTGGGCCCTACACATCATTAAAACCAGAAAAATGATTCCTTATCAATCCGCCACTCCATGTAATTCATCAGTATTTGGTGATTCCGCTGCGTGATGAATCAACCGGTCAGTTCATTACGTACTTGAGATACGACGTGTTTTGCTGGTACATTTCGTTTACCTACTGCAATCGACCCTCAGTTACCACTTTTTGTGAGCGCAAATCATGGCTTAGGGGCAGGTTTCAAAGTAAAACTGAGTGGAGTTATCCGATTTTGCTAGTTTTCACACGTACCGCGAACGTATGACCTCAACTCGGCTCAGATCATCAGATTGGCTTAGTCGCTGAACGCTTGCGTGTTTGAAATGTCTTAATAAAACTTCGTGATGACGAGTCTAATTGTAAAGGCGATAACTTGTCAAGACGTGAGTTCCACCACCGAAACCCAAATGATTTACTGACAACCTGATTGTCGTTACCGTCATGTGAAAAATACACGCTGTAGCAAGTGACACACCGATATACATTAGACTCGTTTTACTCCCACACCTAAAAAGGATATTGCAACAGTCCGTCATCAAGTGCACCATTGCCAATTTAAGCGACCGATCAAGCCAACCATCTTTATGGGTATGTGTTGTAAGCCTTCGAAAAGATACGCTGGTTCGTCCTCCATAGAGTAGTGCGCTTGACAAAAATCGAACTCTCCTCCTTGTGATAATTAACACGGAAAGTCTTGGTCCCGGAAAGACCGCGACTGTCCTCGTAATTTGCTCCCAAGACAAACCAAAATACGCGTGCAAAAAACAGCTTTATTCCGCTCCAACAACGCGAAACATTTTCGAATCGTAAAATAAGACAATTACCGAAAAAAATAGTTAGTCACTAGGTCACCGATGAGCATAGTGGAAAAAGGTTGCACGGGTAAAAAAACTAAACAAGGTTATATCTCGACCGTTCTGGACAGTTCCGCTCAATCAAGGACGGGAAAAATGGACTCCATAACAGTGTGCTATTCAGGACTGAAAGTATATGCACAAGAATGAGCCACTGAGGTTTACATAGTGATGGAAATGTTTGTATTGACAAGCTAGACTTCTTTATTTTGAAAACGTTGATACAACACTTCGGGAGCAACAGTGAACAGAAAATAAGTGAGTCATAATAGGCCAATTGACCATTAACACGTTTATTTTTAAAGCCTTACTTATTTATGGTCCTGCGACAGTGAACGTTGGTTTACGGATCATCCGAAGCAAGAGTGATGAAAGACGACCGAATAGAATTTTCAATGCAGCGATTTCCAAGAAGACTGCCTATTTTCGTCTCACAAATGGTTCCCATACCGGATTCCTTCGGTTCCGAACCCGGAACACTTAGGTGATGTTTCGGTAGCAAAGCTGCGACACGTGGCTTTCTCTTGTTGAGTTATCATGCCTCTAACGTTGGGTGCCTGAAGATCCTACTGTGTGGTTAAAAGAGCTATCACGCGTGATTCAGTAACAGCTGCTTGTACACCGTAGTGCAATCATTTCTGTTATGTTTTGTTTAAGAACAATGTGTTTCGTTTGCAATGAGAACTTTATTACAGTTGTTCACAGCTTATCACAGTAGAAATAGCAGTATCCCTGCTGCTATGGTGAAAAAGCAATTGAAGAGATGAATCATTCAGGTACACGAATAGAAATAGCTGAAACCTGCTGATCTATTGATCATCAACCCGAAGATCGCACAGCCTGAAAAAGGCTTGGGAACCAATAAACACGCTCTCCCGTAGGATCTGCATCATCGACCCAAGACATGCCCTCTTGCACGAGTTGATTGAGGGCGGTGCGTGCACGATCTTCGCTCCAACCAAACCTTCGTGGGTAATTACGTTTCCATAGAAAAAACGAAACAACAAAGGATATTGTGAGGAAGAGTACGCTACATATAACAAACTGTGGCTATTCATAAGGTCGAACATGCAGCATTTGGAGATGATAAGAAGCGATCAGGATTATGATAAAATAGCAGTGGAATCAAACATGGAAAATTGCTGTCCATTACAAAACGTCCTAAACTCAGCCATTTTTTTCATTACTAATTTGAAGCCATGTATGTGTGCATATAATAACTGGCATTTTACATCATTTGGTGACCGCAGGAAAAAAACAAGAGGTCTAACCCAGGTAAGTAAAAACGAAATCCTTACTTTTCGCCGAATAAACATTTAACAACATACAACAATGATATCCCACACAAATGCTACCTCAATGTTACACGGTTCAACCCGCTGGTTTTTTTTATGCCCTATCCGATTACTTACTCGCTTGATGAAATAGGTACGAAAGTCCGATTGTCGTCAAACGTTTACAGAAGTTCTCAAGCAATCCACAAGAGACTGTTGCTGAACGCTGGATACCAATCACGTTTTGAGTAGATACATAAATATACAACATCAGAATTGTTTAGTGTGGAGCGCAGGTGCTTCTGACACACGCAATGGTCAATTGAAACGCATCTGTGAACCCTAAGTAACTATTCTTGATGTTTCTTTACAGCATTCTTATTTGTGTACTGCTGATGACGTTTGAACCCAATGCTTGATTTGGCTGCGTCACAACATGCGTTAGATGTGCAAGCTGATCACAGTGTCATAGTAAAGGTATTAGTTTACGCTGCAGTGCAACAATTGTGAAAGGTGAAATGTGTGTACATCGCATTAACTGTAAAAGACGTACATATGCGATGAAGAAATCATTAGTTCAATCCCCCGATTGAATGACACTTATTTGGATAATCCCAAGAGATACATTGTCACTTAGCCTACATAGATCCTGCTGAATCAAATGGCTATACCGAACGTATTTTAACATTTCAAAAAATGGTCCGCAAAACAAGTTAGTAATATGGGGAAACTTTAACTTACTCTTGACAGCAAAGAGACATAGTGGTTTGTCCAGAGTGGGTTTCGGCAAGTCCCAAAACACTGGTTTTGTCCATACTCATCTCACCGGGCACTGATTGCACTAGGGTCCGACCGCCCGCAAGATGAATCAGCATAAAGCCTGTTCCAAGGCAGCGCAGTTTCTTGATAGAACGCTGCACGTCGTCTGTGCTAATTTCAGATGCGTAGGAACTTTTTGTTGCATTTAGTTGGGCAACCAACTCGTTGAGCGGTAGAATACCTCCAGTACGCTTCTGATTAGTCATACAAACCTAGACCAAAGAGAAGGAGAGAATATCACTAGTCTAGTAAATAAGATCGTTTATCGACGAAGTTGCTTCTCATCGTTCGAAGTATAGTGACGAAACTGTTAAGGTGCCTATAGTAAGAAAGTGTTAACCAGTCGACGGGTAACCGATACACTAGCGTAACTATGCTTAAAGAAGTGTCCCAACCCATAGTCCATTCCACGATCCAGCATGGTATCAGAACACAGTGTTGGTCAACAGTAACGCCATTCCGTGGACCGAAGACTTCATCACGTCCAACACAGCGTAGGCTTCTCGTATACATGGTGTATACCTCGACTAGCTTCACATGTTAAAACGGAATTCGATTTCCAGATCATAAGCTAGATTGGTGATGCATCCCTCTAACATGTTAACACAAATATGAGACGAATACTTCAATGACTTTTGAAGCAGCTAAAGCCAACATCTATTGTCGTGGATAGCGTAAACAACAATAAGGTCAGGACTTCCGAACCGCAAACAGTACGGATATTGAAAAACATAATATGTATTATTCTAATGCTCATTATTAAGAAAATCCTTGATTAAGCCACAACGAGGTAAAACCAAAAGGGTTATCGGTTTCGCAACGTTTCGATCCTCTCGGAGACCTTTTATCAAGCGATTTAAATCAGGAAATTCACGTACGACCTTCAAAGAGGCAGTCATCATCTGGCACGTGTTTATGTGTTTAACAGGTGGTGTATTGATAGTCTACCAACAGGATGTAAGGGTTCACGGTTCATCTGATATCATCACGTGACGATCCCAGGTGCGAACGAGGATAGATATTTATTGTGTGCATGTGTGTTTAATCTACATGAGTAGGTTATTTGGGATGGTGTGGGTGACGGGATGTCGTAAACCTTTCCTGTGCGGTGTCATTGTTGTCCACCCAGTAAATCCTGCCAGACAACTGACAATTCCAGGTCACCTGATCGATTCACCGCTTGTGGTGTATTAGCGATCAGCAGGGCTTCTGCCAGTAGACGTTTTTTGTGGTTACGGAAACCACTTTTTAGCACAGTCGGATGGTCGAAGTCAACTTGGTGTTGGTTGAGGATCGCGTGTGCAGCAATGGCGGAATCATGTTCTAATATCAGGAGTTGCTGAGCATCGGTAGGAGGCTTATTACTACACTTTACATGTTCTTTAATGCATACTTCCAGCTGTCGGGTGGTATGTCCAACGTATGAAGCTTGACAGTCTTTAAATATAATCCGGTAAACACAGTCTGATTGCTCCAGCACTGTTCGTTTGTCCTTTAAGTGGACCAACTAATTCCCTAACGTGTTGGTGGCTTTAAATGCCACTCTGATATTGTACTGATTGAGGACCCGTCTAAGGTCCTCCGATGTATTCCTTCTGTACGGAATAACGATAGTCGATAGCCAGTTCCTGGGCTCGTTGATCTTGTTTCAAGGTAGCTGCTGAATTGGACGTAGAATCTTATCACAGTAACCGTTGGCTTTCAGGATCGAATTTACAGTCTTGTAATTCTTCGATAGCTTATCCTCGGAACTAGTTAATAACAAGGCCCTGTGAAACAGACTGAATGCAACTGCCTTCTTGGTGCACATGGGGTGTTCTGAGCTAACGGAAAGGTACCGATTAGAATGGGTGTCCTTTCTGTACACGCCTGTGTCCAGGTTATCGTCGGCTCTCGACAATGGACGACAGAAAATGTTTGACAACTTCCTCTTATTGGTTGAACAAAGAAACGACTGTTCAACATTAAGCACACGAAATACAATTGTCCAACCCGTTATACACTTGTCGGATCGCGCACTGTCAGAAGCAGAAAGTAAACTCTTGAACAAGGAGTTGAATTTCACCATCAGAACTACACCTCTAAATACACTGGAAGTGTGTTCGGTAGTTCAGAGGCAACTGCAGATGATACCAATCAATGACGCGAACAGAACTCGGGCACAGATAGCCAGGATCATAAAAAATCAGAAATCCCAACCAAATAACCTGAGTACCAAGAAACGAGATGCACTCAGAAGGTTCCGGTCTGATCAGTCAATAATTATCACAAAAGCAGACAAAGAATCAAGTGGTCATCCTGAACAAATCAGATTATGAACACAAGGTAGATGACCCTATTTCAGATGGTCCGTACATCACGATTCCGGTGGGAAAACAACGCTCCACTTTGAACAAATCAAAAGCTTCAACGGCAAATTTGCTCCGAACGATGAAAGTCAGCCTGGGTACGTCACTCTGGTTTACTCTATATCTGAAAACAATAGTAGCTTCGAGGTTTTACGGCGTACCAAAATACATAGACCTGGGATACCACTGCGTCCGATTGTTGACTATACAGGAACCCCAACATATGCCCTAGCCAAATTGTTGCCTCGTATTCTTAAACCTCTTGAAAAGTGCACAGACCATTCTATTCGAAATTCCACACAACTGGTTGCCAAGCTGAAGGAACTTAGCTTAAGCCCCGATGAACGTCTGGTCAGCTTTGATATTATTTCGTTGTTCAACTAGATTCCAGTGAGGGAAAGTCTGGAGTTGATTCGCCAGTTTTTTGAAGCAGATGCCAGTTTAGCTGAACGAACAGGTTTATCAGTTAATGAGGCTATAGAAGCTACGGAGCATTGCTTACGGTCAACCTTCTTTACGTTCAAGGGGATCCTCTATCAGCAAACAGACGGAGTAGCAATGGGTTCACCCATCTCTCCCACAGTTGCTAACTTATTCATGCAAGATCTAGAGAAAACGTTGCTGTCCAGCTTTTCTGATCCACCTAGAATCTGGTGGAGGTATGTCGTTGGTGGTGAAACGTACGGAAACTATTGATAAATTCATAGAGCACGCAAATTCTTTTCACAAGCAGATCAAATTTACGATTGAGAACGAATCAGTGGACAATGAGCTAAGTTTTCTAGACTGCAGAACAGCCGACGGTAACCTGGACACAGGCGTGTACAGAAAGGACACCCATTCTAATCGGTACCTTTCCGCTAGCTCAGAACACCCCATGTGCACCAAGTATCAAGCGGCCATGCTGATCATGCGCATTTTGCTGCGGACCATCACAAAACATACCTCCGTCTGCACATCCGTTCGTCGCTTCCGATTCATCAACAGAACAGCAGTCTAGCTTGCGTCCTCCTTATATTTCCTTCTGATTGACGGTGCACAAAAAACACAGTGTACCATTAAAATTCACTTTCATTTGAAAGTTTGTCACAAACTCAAAATAACTGCCTCTTGGAGTGGCGGTTGCCATTAATAAATGAGATTCACGCGTGTTCTTTTCCACCAATGGAAAAATACGTGCTTACTTTGGCTGTCTAGGTAGCATCTGTGTCACCTTCAAATCGCTTCAAAAATGAGTACGATTAAAAACCGGTTCACGTTAAGCATAAAGGCCATAATTATTCGAGTCTCATTAGTTCATTAACCTGACCAGTCGACTAAAATAGAATCAGTATTCCGACAAATTCTGCAACAGAGCCCTACAGAAGTGAGCAACAACTGACAGAATAGCAAGCATATACCAAGTGTTACTTTGACTAACGATGGACACAAAAGTGTTGATGGAACGGAATCATTTCAGGCATTTGCTAAACACTTCATAAGGTTACTGATCAGTAATCGGGGATTTGGTTCATTTCAAGTATAACATCACACACAACTGATCGCAGCCGTCGCATTCCCGTAGATTTTCGAAAAGAAGCACTAGACTCCAGTTTCGCCCTCATTAGAGATCGTCAGTAGTGCATATCCTTACCACTGCCGGGACTAAAACCCCGATCACGTTTTTATGAGACAACCGTGTTTACCACTGCGCCATTCACCTCACATTAGGCACGACCGAATTATCATAGGTGAACTTTTGTTTGTGAGTAATGATCAGATTGCCCGATTGTCTCGATAGGAGACACAGTTACTGTCTGTTAACTCCAATCGATAACCCCGCAGTTCTAGTCCCGAAAGTGGCAAAGATATGCACCTCATAAGGTGTTTAGCCAGTGTGGTTGAGATGGAGGATGAGTTGGTTAAGACTCGGCTAAAGTGAATGAGAAGTATGGAGGCAGAGCCTTCTTACATTGGACTGAGGTTTGCTCGATTGCACAACCCACATGATTCCAACACTTATTGCATATTACCATCCCATTTAATACCCTCTGTTGATCGGAGTAGCAATTCGCACGCGTAGACCATTTACCTAGATTATCCATTCTAATGATCGTACGGTTTTGAAAAGACGCTTTCGCTTTAAAGCAAGGAAATATTTGATCCACATGTTTAGGCTGGAAACCTCACGATAAAACGCGTTTATCGAAACAGTTCCAGTTTTCAGTTTCAAAGCAGTCTGAACATCATCGGAACCTCAAGTAAGTTAGCCTAAAGCAAAGAGTAGTCAACGTGATTGATCTAACCAAGACTGGGTGGCATAGGTTAGTAGAAAGAACAACAGCAGAAAAAAAGCGAATCGGAGGAGTTTCTGTTATTCAAGCGATAGACTGAACGGTGAAGACATCAACCTGGAATTAAACCATCGGTTTGTATGACTGGACGTTATTTACGATGTCAATTTGACAGGCAGTTTACCGTTTTGTTGACAATTATTAGGAATTAGCATACCGCTGACAGAATGCACAGTGAATAAACCAGATGACTGAAGAACAGGATTAAACTAAGGTTAAACAGCACTGAATGGCGATACTGGAATGGAAAGTGGTAGTTTACGGGTGTCGAGTTCGTCACTTGATTCAACAGAGTCATGGAGCAGTTGGAGATCAATCTGCTTTCGGGTTGTGAGTTTTCACGCACCGTTGAAAAGTGGCAAACAGAAAGGAGAACATTGCAGAGCATAAAAAAAGGAATTAATCAAGGCGCATTATACACTACTCACCATCACCCATTTCAGATTTCTGCTATACTCGTGGATACTACGGCCCGGGCTGTCGTTGGTCCTGACAATGGTCAACAGAATAGTGAAGTAGTAAATAGGTGCAAAAGAAAGAAGAAAAAAGAGAGAAACGAAAACAGAGGAGAAGAATGAAAAAAAGGGGTCACTCACTGTGACTGTGTGTCGGAAACTGTTTTCAAAGTGGATTTTCGCGAACTCATCAGAACGGTCAAGGTTTTCACAACCCGTGACCACATAATCGCCTGATTGTGGTTGCTTTCAACTATCGGCAGCCACAATGAACAATGCACGATGAGGCAGACGCTCAGTCGGCATACGGAGTACATGATCTAACTAGCGGAGACTGAGTCTTTACTATCTCTGCCATTGGTTGCTTATTTACATAATCCCCAAATAAGCATCGGTGGACTGTCGCATTGCTCACACAAATAGTCCATTTGAAGCTGGCTAATCAGCGGACGCAACGGCGATCGAATACTGAGAATCTACATTGATCTTCGGGGAGAATCGGCCAGGTCTTTGACCCATAGAGGAAAACTGGACGCACGCTGATTGTAAATCCTGCTTTTAATCGGCAAAGGGAAGTCGCCTGATGAGATCACGCAACAGTCTCCCAACACCTCTTTTGAAAACTGCTGAAGAAATAAGGTTCGCACCTGAAGCTTTGTTACGTTTCAAGACTTTAACCTCCAACGCCACTTTGTTTTCTAACGAAGGGTATTAGAAAATCTCACAACTAACCGCACAATCACCACTATCCACAGCTGAATGTGCTGGCTCAGGCCAGTCAAACCGTTCCCCAAAGTGCCTCGTTCATGCGCCAAGTCGTCGTGAGAGATTGCAAATTTGTGAGCCAATTTCAACACAAAATCCCACTAACGCCTTGATAACGCCCCGTACGATTACGAACCCGGGAAAACGGCACCCAACAATTCCTTGATAAAAATCCCTTCCCCATCTCACTAGCTTGTTCGGAAAGTAAGCATCACCGTCCGTACACACTCTTTCCAAGTTTGTGTTCTGACCATTGTGGTCACCGATAATCACAAAATGTCTAGCGCACGACAATACAAATCACGGAACGTAGCACAGAGCTTAGCAATACCCGGAAACCCCAGAATAACACAGAAGACCGTGACCTTTAGCCAAGATTGTATTTGCTCTCAAACCAAAGGTAACAATGCAGACGAGCGTCCGCATATATATAGTCTTTCGA
>JTDE01001987.1:110928-124041 GCA_014338405.1 Paragonimus skrjabini miyazakii
CCCCCTTCCGCGGCATTAACGACCGGGAAATATCGGGAATTATCGTTCTCATGACAATGACATTACTAACCGATTTCGACTTTCTCCTACTATTTTATCCCCTAATCCTTCTGCCTTCCATAAGCCTTCGGGCGATAATTGTTTTCTGAGGCCAAGACAACTGGTAAATATTGGCGCCCTCAACGCCCACACTCTCCGACAAGTCGGTCAGGAAGCTGCTCTGGCTAGTGCACTCTCGAGTCTGTAGCTTGATGTGTGCTGTGTCCGAGATGCAAGTTTATGATTCTAGCACCGCTATTCACTAGAGCTCACCTCTAGATAACTGTCGATCTAAGCGCTTCCTTCTCAAGGTTTCTGGTGACGCCGAATCTGAGTCTCGTAGTCAAGCTGGGGTGGGAATCGCACTGAGTTCCAAAGCAGAGCAATGTTTGCTCGACTGGATCCCAGTGAACAGTCGCTTGTGCGCCATCAGACTCGATACATCGGTTAAAGTCGGTCGAAGCAAATCGGAAAAACGTTTTCATTATATCCGTATATGCTCCAACGAACAACTATCCGGATGCTACCAAAGCTAAGTTCAATCATGCCCTTGTTGACCTTCTGAGGCAGAGCAAACACTCAAAAATCATACTAGCAGGCGATCTGAACGTTCAGCATGGTCGTCTTTTTTCGAAGAAGTAGCTGAAATGTATGTTTGTTGTCTGGGCACAACGCAGTGATACTGACGAAAAACTGCTGCAGCTGTGCGCATCCCGTGATCTCCATACTTCGAGCACCGCATTCCAACACAGGAAGACGCACAATGTTACATGGAGACCCCCGTGTGTTTCTCAGTCATGAACACAACTCGATCATATAGCAGTCAGTTACAAGTGGTGTCACTCTGCTGAAGATTGTTGTGCCTTTCGGAGTAACCACCTGGACTCGGACCATACTGTCGTGTGTGCTCGTTTTATTTTGTCATCTGCCCAAAAATTATACGCTCGTAAATGCAAGAAACTTGACTGACATTTAAGCGAGAGTGCAAAAAGCTCACCATAAAGCATTGGTGAACAGATTGCCCAGTTCAAATCAGACGAGGGATCCTAATGAACACTGAGAACAAATCGCAGCAGCTATGAAAGCATGCTGCGAAAAGGTATGTTCCCAAGGGGCTTTTCAGTTCTGACAGAACTGGATTTCCGTCACGTCGATAAAACTCATAAGCAAGTGTCGCTTGACTCCGCCTGGTTCTGAATATGACGACCGTTGGAAACGTAAAGGCAAACTGACGAAAAGCCTGCGCAAAGACCGTGGGAATCACTTGGTCGAACAATCGAAAGATATGGAAAGAGCCTTTTTGTTTAGGAATAGCAGAAGCCTTCTTTCCCTGATTCGTGGTTGTACTGGTTCACTTATCACCAATCAATCGCGCCCACTTGACAAGTGGGCTGAACATTTTGAAGAACAGTCCATTTGACCTGAACCAGATTATGTGGACAACAGGACCTGAATGGTCAGTTATTGCGTTCCAGACGGCCATTCGTAGGAAGTAGAAGTAGCCCTAGAGCTGAAGTTGTTGAAGTGTAACAAAAGCTCTTGGAAAGAAGCAACAGACTTGATAAACAGATTTTCCGGAAGTGGTCTTTTCTATCACATCCACAGCATAGGGCATCTCTAGCACCATCATCAACAACATCGTAGCCAAGAGCCTGATCAGAAGGTACTGTGGCTCAAGCCGCCACTCATTTCAACAGCGACGGAAGATTCTAGAAGAAAACGCTACAGGGAAAGTCAAAAGTTATTAAGAAGAGGACTAAAAATGGTAGCAATGCAGGTACACCAGTGAATGCGGCACGCTGTCATCTCAGATAGCGTTTCTAACCAATAATTTGAGTGACCACAAGGACCCCAGCCAAGCAGGCGACACATACCAACTTTGTTCAGTGGACCAGTCAGTCTCCATATTTCGTGGCCACGTTGTTCCCTGACCACCACGTGGTTTGACCCAACTGTTGGTGGTCTCAGTACATAATGCCCCGTACGGTAACCCATCAGATTGCATAGGGAGTGTGTGGCCCAACCATCGCAGGGTGTGGGACATGAGTAGTCGACCAATTGATCAGGCATTCCAAACGTCCCCAAATACATACCGACGAATGCGACCAATCCACTTAATGTGAGCTGATTGGCGGACATAACGATGGTCAAACACAGCAAGTCGGCCTATATCTTCGCTGCGAACAGGCCACGTTACCTAACCATAGAGTAAAACAGAACACACACAAGCATTATATACCCTTCCTTTCGGTGACAACCGAACGCCTTTTCGACACCACAGGTGACGCAGTTTGGCAAAGATAACTCGTGCCTTTGTTATCCTTGCTGATATCTCACCAGCAATACTACAAGCTGACGAGATAGTGATACCTAAGTATGTGAAACTGTTTACAATCTCAAACGGATTGCCTGTAGTGAGGAAAGTAGGAGTGGGAACGCTCCAGTCTAGAAGAAGCACTTGGCACTTTGAATGTACGAAGCGCACTGTCTACAAACCAACCCCGCTACTCACCTTGTCCAGCATGGTCTGCATGTGTTTGACTGAGGGGCTAAGTAAGATAATGTCATTAGCGTACTCCAGGTCGGTCAACCTAGCGCCAGCGAGAAGCTCAACATCAAGCTCACTGGACTCCTCGAGCACACTTTCCAGAATACCGTTCACGACAAAACTAAACAAAAAGGGAGAAATCGGACACTCTTGACGAGCACCACTACAAATGATGAACCCTGGTAGATGAGTACTCACGTCTTCCTTTGAACTTCGCTTGTCGAGATCTATGCGATCAGTGAACCAACGCTCGTGTCGGCCGCTTGTTACATTCGGTGCACCCGCATATATTCACTCGGATAGAGGTAGCTCTTTCATGTCCCATGAATTACATTCTTCTCTTCAAGAAAAGGGAATCACAAGCGATATAACTATTACGTATAGATCCCAGGACAACGGCCAGGTTAAACGTCTCAATGGAACACTGTTCTGAAATCGAAGGGGTTATCTATTGGCCGATAGGAGTACGTCCTCCTTGATGCCTTACATTCGATCCGCTTTTTTGTGTACACCTACGAATGAGCCTCACTAAGGACATCCGTTTCATTACAACCGCAGTTCAGTTGCTGATGCCGCACCCCTTGTGTAGTTGTTCATTCCTAGAGCAATATTTAAAAGACATAATCGACCGTCCAAATACGAAACCTTGATAGAGGAAGTCGAACTGTTGCAGTGTAACCCTCCACATAGATATGTCCGGAGTCGTTAACTGTGAGAAAGATGCAGTATCTATCTGACAATCTGCATCAAAATGAGAAGACATTGCTCGTAATTTACCTGAGATCGAAGTCCCTGATACCCCCAAACATCGGTGCCTAATATGAACCTATCGCTCCAAATGAGGAGGTACGAACCGATGGGGGCTCATCTGCTCGACGCCTCGAATCAGCCCGGGTCAACGGCGATCACACCTAAACCCTTGGAACTGTGGTACGACAATACAAACCAGTTTATCCCTGTTACGTTCGAAACAGGGGCTTAGAAAACCTGTGAGCATTTTCCTTTTATGCACTATTGTTTTCCATTTTTTCTAGTCCATATCCATCTAAACACACCTACCTCGTTTTCCGTAGATGGCGACGAATGACATGGTAACCACTCTGCGTGTCTCTTTTTATACCTGTTTCACACGCACACTTATCGTGATGTCTCTTATTCACACCGTTTGTCATTCAGTTTAGTCCCCACACTCGCAGTATGAAATGAATAAAACCTGAGTTTCTGGCATATCGTTGTTCTACTTTCCCCAACTGTTAACACTTCGTTAATTTCGTCTGACGGATCGTGGTACGTGCCACATTATCCAAGCACTCCTGCGCAGGTGTGCGGCACACAGCACTATGAGTGTGACTGCTTTTCGTCTGATTGCTCCCTATTGGCCTGCCTGACATGGTTGTGCCTGGAAGGACCAAAGCTTCAGTGAGCATAGCCTTCTGGAACGATGAAGTGCATAAACCTGATCATCACGTCAAGAGAGCAGCATGGGTATAAAGGAAATACTGTCGGGTACAGTCAAAAAGTAAGTAGTCACGGCGCTCTACCCAGTTTGCTCAATGTAACAGACGGTGCGATTCTTATGATGCTGCTTAGGCCGCTCGAGTTTAGTGATGGTAGGTGTTAATCCCGAAACTCATGTTGTATACTGTTCAGTCACCTGAACTCGGAAATAACGACAAGTTCTCTCGAATAAAAGCATTGTAACTAACGAAAGCCTGCCTCCAAACCAGTAGCACAAGACAGTCCTTGTAACATCACTTCATTGCACAGCAAAGTTAAAAAATTGCTATTAAACATAAGGAACAATTCAGAATGCCCCAAAGCAGATAAAAAAAACTTACTTCAATGATCCGAACACCCAAGTGGTAGTAGAACTCGCCCAGACCAAGTGCTTCGGACCAACAACCGCGACTATAAGCAATTGGATCTACGCCAATACTGCTACACATCGCCTGAAACTGGCCACGAAATTCGGGATCGTTTTTAATTTTTGTCCCATGTTTGGCCGCGAAAGATTCCAGCGAAGTGCGTAGTTGTGCCAACTGCCGAGATAACGTAGCCATCTGGGTTTCGGCCATTTCGGCACCTTTCTCCTTATATTTCGCTTGAACCATTTCACGATTGCGGATAGCTCCGATACCGGCACCCCGCCTCATAAGGAAGCTGAACATAGAAAATAGAAATGCTTCGCAATTCTGGTTCCCAAAAACTAACCACGTGAAAGAAATGGATTCATCCCAAGTTCTCATAAATATAAATTTTAGGGTAGTCACCGCAATTGAAACGATCGAGCTTTAACTCGATTTCTAAATTTTAGAGTAGATGGTGCCTAGTATCGTGTTGTGAGCCAGGTCAGGCGTGGGCTGGATATTATCAAGTCTCCCAAACTTACACAACGATTACCACTAGACTCAAACCTGCTACTAGTAAACGGGGGTGTTGTTACTAATAAAGCATCGTGGGCCTCATACTCAAAGTTACTTGTACAACTTTTCTCCAATATGTATATCGCTTGGGAACCTGGCCGTGAAGCAATAACCTACAACCCTTAATGTGGCATTTTGTACTTACGTACGCCAGCAGGTTCACACACATCCACACAGACAGTTACAGCTGGTCAATCTTGGACAGTGAACTTGAGGCGCACCAACATTCACAAGCAATAAGAACGAAATAATAAGAAAATTCAACTAGGTGAGTTGGTAGTCAAATATCAAAGTGGGAAAGTAGGTCTGAAAATGTATAACAGTTGATCCTTCACTACATACCATGGGTGCATCACAAAGGCATCTTACACAGTGGGGCACCACAAACGTAAGTGGGATCACTCAAATAATTAGTGTCGTCCCTCTACTTGGGTGGAGGTTCATCAACAGGTTGGTGCGCCTGATAGTGATGCAAAGATATGATCAGCGATGTGATTCCCACAGGGGCAAAAGTAACACCAGAAGCACAATCAGTCTTGACCGCTTTTAACACATATGTATGTGAAGTTTCCTTCATAATACTGGTTTAAGAGTTTTAGGACGTTTGACACTACGGGAATCGGAAGATACCTAACTTGGAAAAACCGACTAGTTCGAAGTGAACACCACCTACATTCGATCGCAGTTCTTGCATTCACATAGACTTTTCGGTCGACCAACTTCACAATGAAACACTACACTCGATTCTCGGTATTATTAGAGCTCATCATTAGTGTGTGTCTTTGTCCGAGCAGGAGTTTGCACTCCGACTTCCACGTTTGTGAGTCTAGCGCGCTAACCACGACGTCAGTAACCTTACAATAAGCATACCCGATCAACCAAATCCGGGCGCTCAACAACAAACCTGTTTATGGTGTTCAGATTGCTACATCGCTTCGAAAGAAGAAAAAACAGAGACGCTCTGTTCACTCTACTCGATGGTCCCACGATCAGCTAGATTGCTTCGTTGATATAAAGCGTAGAAAATGTGTCTCTGAAAACAATAACGCATTTTGCAGAAAGTTAAGGATTTGGTTTCACGTGATCAGACGAATATAAACCACGCATACACGCACAGGTATTTCACTGAAGCCAACTGAGAATAATAAGTCACGTTTGGTCCGCGCGAGCTAAATATCAACTAAATGTATCTTCTGGTCAACAGAGTAAGCAATCGTACATATCACAGAGGAGATTGATTAGGTTAAAACAGTTGTGTAGCTCGTCATGTGAACAAAACGGAAACTATGGATGGTTGTTCTTATTCTGAAATATGAGCACACTTCACGTGGGTCACTATAGGCCGTAAATTGAACTGAAAACGAACATCCAAGTATCGCGGCATTCGACAAAAAACGTCGAGAGCATAACAGAGACTAACTTTGAGACAAAAATATGGGGATGACAAATCACGGATACGTTCGTAAGGAAAAGAATAAATTTTGGTGCTTCTAAGTCGCCCTCGTGGAGAAAGGAAGCAGACTTGAAGCAACTCATCACGACTCTCAGAATTAAAAATTTGACCTTCGAGATAATAGGAGAAACCCTACAAGGAACCAAGTAACATTGAAAGGCTTCCTTAGCTCGAGTTTGGATTCTGGTTACCGCTGGGCACAGTACTGAAAGCAGCGGCTCTCTGAACATCATGTTTTCCGACTGTATTGGATAACACACCGGCGACCAGATTCCACCAATGAGCGGCAGATGTGCTGCTTGTCCAAGAGAACGCTTTCTTAACCCTTAGGCAGAAAACGGCAACTTTGCAACTTCGAGAACAGGTTTACAGTGTGCTCGCCGGGTAGTGACTCATTACTTAGGCACTCCTACACAGACAGTAGTGTGGCACACAACCCAATGGGTGTGACTTATTTTTGTGTGGCTACTCCTATTTGGTTTGTCTGAGGTGGCTTTGCCTGAAAGGGTCAAAAACCATAGTCAGCGTAGCCTTTCGCATCAACACAATGTGCAATCCTGGCCACTATGTTAAGGCGATAGTCTACAGCGTGTCTTTTATTCGGGTGTTCACGGAAACCGTCTCCTTCTCAAAGGAATTAGTCTAGAATTAGTCTAGACAATTGTGTGCCTAGTACCCAGGTAAACAAGTAGGCTAGCTTAACGCCAGCGAGCGCACCCCCAGGCTACGGATTGAGGAACGGCTATCTACGTGAGAGTTATGTACTGGTCTGTTTCTTGCAAGTACTAATTTTCGATGTTTTAGACGTCAGTGAGTCGTCCGGCGACCTCCATCGCAGTCAGTGGTGCACAAAAATAGACCACAGCCGTAAGCCTTCGGTGGCGCGGCTGTTTCTTAAACCCAGTCAGTCTGGAGCACCTGTATGGACTCCAGTCAAGCACTGGCATACTCTTTGAGCTTTAATGGGAAATCAATTCGTAGTCAATCACAAATTAACGTATTTGAATTAGCAGGAACACAAGCGTTTTACACTTACCACAACGCATTTGCCTCCAATTTAGGACCCCACTCACCAGACGATTTTCAAGCACACAGGGCACACATACAGCAAGCGACGCATAAGTGCAGCATTGCCTCATGTGATACTGCCGTTCGTCCCGCTGCCAACCTCTGGGTCTTTATGCGGTCACCAGAACTTCTCGACGTTCGCCTGAATACTGCATCGAACAGCATGTACAATTCAGCCCTCAATACTACTCGTTTGGAGCACCAGAAGCAGCTACGAGGGAATCATGAGGCCCGGTAGATAAGGAGCAGGAAGCCAGGTGTGAGCGAGGTAGTCTGCGAAGCCAACAGTGTGCCTATTCACAGCCTGCAACGACGCTTAGGACGCTGGGTTGGGCAATTTCAATAGTGGTTCAACTGGCCACCCGCACCACTTACTAGGCTTTCGGGCCTTACCTGTGTTCATTGGTCTAATGAAGCCTCTCGCGAACCCAAGTTTCTGAAACGTCACAAGGCACCTGGTCCGGACAAACTCCATTGTGCCCTTTTGTTGATGGAGGTCCAACCTTAGTTAAAAAACTGACAGCTCTGTAATGAGATTGGACTAAAGCGGTTTTTTCATTGGAGAAGGTTCAGTCAATCAGTGTTCGCGCACAAGCTGTTACAGAGGGAATTATGATAATACTGGTGCCAATCAATCACAGCCGGCGATCAGCTGCTGTTGAATGCGTATCTGTTTCAAGCAACCGAGTTGCTAAATGCAGGGTTGTGGAACAACACAGCAAAAAACTGGTCAATCAATTTGCGCGGATAACCCGAAAATTGGTTCAAATTTTCTTGCTGTTGTCTTCTCATATTTTTGTCTTATTGGTGCCTTGTGCATCAAAAATTTGAATACTATTACTGTTATTCGTTATCGAATAACATACTAATTTCGTTACGTACTAAATTATTTGGACCACAGTATCTACATCTGCTTTACATTGTATTTTTGGTGCTCTGATCATCAGAATTTATACAAGTATCGTCACTGTTCAAAGTACCAGTCTAGCCGATTATTATCTGAGTAGATATTCGCCCGGTTCCACTATTTCCTCGCCCTACGTTCTGTCCCTGTTGCATACCGCCTTTTATAACGCTAACATTTGCCGTTTTTGTTCACAATGACACGCACGAGATTCAGCAGCATCGGTAGATCGGAAGTACCGAGTGTTTGTGGCCGATTAGGCTACCGCATGACTGTTCAGAATGGTATGCAGTGCCAGACGTGCCTACACTGGTACCACACTAAATGCACCAGCCTCAAGGAGGACCAGTACATTCTGCTGGCTTCTTCAAAAAAGTTACTTATCTGCATGAGCTGTCTTTTTCGAGAAGACTGCATTCCGTCCGAGGCTATAACCGCCCCGCTGTTCGCCACTCTCAGTGAGCAGAAACAAGGCACGTTTAAGTGTAGTTGTAAGACGTCTAAAAATGTAAATACATTGCACATGGCCACAGTTGAAACAGCTCTGATGGAAACAAAAACCGCTTTATCTAACATAAGGTCAGGACTGAACTCCCCGAATGAGTTCATTGCGCTCGCCCTTCCGGATGTGGCGGTTGCTCGTAAGGCAATGGCTTTGGTAACAGCTCTAATTGAAGAAGCCGCAACAAACTTTAGGGACAAGGCACTCCGGGAGCGGAGGCTCGTTTTATGGGGACGATTTCCGACCACATCCTCTCCAGAGGAACAAGGCAGGGCTGTGTTAAACACCTCATACCCACCGGAATTAACAAATTTAGTTTCTACCGACAGACTTCGCTTCAAAGCTACCAAGAAGTCACTCGGACTTCTTGTGACGATACTCGCGAAGATTAACACGGGGAAGTACTGGACAAAACAGTTCGGCCAAAAAAAAATCATGCTAATCTAAGGGGAGTCTCACTTATTCGCTCATTGCAAGAGCGGCAGAAGCGCTCCCAGCTTGACAGAACAAAGTCACGCACCAAGGCTGACCTCAAACTTTAAGCCAACGTAAAAGACCTTACTTTTATTCTCAAGGGGGATCAGTGTCTTCAAATGGATGAGCCCACTGTTATGCACTTGTATACTTTCCTTCGTCTGTATTATTCATGAAGTTCTCTATTTTGCACTACAGCTATATGACTTGTTTACAAGTTGAATAAAGCCTATCGTTTTGGCAACTCCTCATTCTCTCTCAGTAACAATCTATTGATCGAACGTTCCGAATCACTACACCCACCTGCCCACACGCACATCAGAAGCGACTGCCTCCAACCCCTTTGATGGCCAGGCGTCTTTGGAGCTGCACGGGTCTGAACCAGTAACTCCCAAAGACCCTACAGACCAACAATCTTGCTCTAAACCCCCAACCACCCCATTTTCGAATAGTCCCGTTGAAATCTGTTTTATTTCTAAGCTTTACAACCCAATGAGTCTACTTGGGTCACCTCCTGTGTCCAGAAATACTCGTATTCGGCTCGTTCCAGCCGCATTTTCCTCGGCTGGATCGGGATTATCTCGTTCTAAAACCTAAAACCCCACCCAAATTGTTGAGGATGCAAAACTGCAGACCACCCCCAGTAATTCAGAAAGCGAAGACGGTCCGAAAGCCATCGACCTCTGAACAACGGAAGTGGATGAAGCGTTCCACAGGGACGCTCACATAAGCTCATGCTGTGATTAAACGGCCGCTACCCTCCAACAGGGTGCAGAAAACTCTGTTGTCATCTACGCATTCCCCTTCCTTAATAGGGCTGCTTCCTCAAGTTTTTCCTCGCGCTCTTCAGTTTCTTTTTGCACCCAGCCAAATGAGGAAGTAGCCTTCAAGTGCGTGTATACTAATTGTCTGAGCTTTTGGAACAAAATACCAGAAATCATACAGCTGTTCCACGAAACTTGCCTTCACATTCTTGCTTAAACATAAACCGAGCTTGCCGCAGATGTGATAGTGAACTGCATGTTCCTGGATATTCACTGTATCAAACGGACACATGCCGTGGACGCATGGGAGACTGTTTTGTCTTCCTAAGCCAGGAACTCCCGGTGCCAACTGTCATAGGGGAAGTTACCTTCTCAGAGAAATGCGACACCCTCCGGGTCAAATTCCAGCTTCGTAGTCGTGACAAGCTCTTTGTCAGTGGTATGTGCGGTTCGCCATTGTGCAGTGCATTCGATGACAAGGCCATTCTTGCCGTCCCAGACCGTCTGCCGTATACACAGCGTTCCTCCTATCTTCTCACTATGGGTAACTTCAACGCACCTAAGCCGAACTATATAGCTGCTTCTGCTGAGGACACTGACTGAGGATTTTCGAAATCCATAGCGATTTTGATCCATGAGAAAGCCTGAATACAGCATGTCGAACTATCTAAAAGGCACCGTCCAGGATAGACAGCCTCCTTGCTTGTTCTGGTTATCACGAATGAAGCCCATCTGGTAGATAGAGTGGTCATCAAGCTACCGTTGGGGCATAGTGATGACATGTTACCAGCTTTCGATTTTACCTGTTACTGGTTCCGAAATACCGTAACAAAGACTTCATTCACAAATTCTTAGAAAGCTGACTTTGAAACACTAAGACATTCTCAAGTACACTCACACTTGTGTCTGATTCAGTAAACACAAACTACCTTTCTTTTGAAGCAGCCGTTCACGGAGCTGATGAGGCATTTGTCCCTCGCAAACTATGGAAGTCCTCATCTCGCTCACCGCTTCCACGGAACAGACGTCGTCTTCTTGACGTACGTTCTCGAATATTCTCTAAGCAGAAGCTAACGGACAAGCCGGAGGATCTAGAAACCATTCGCACTGTACGAAACAGGTGCAGGCGGGAAACCCGAAAATATACACACAACAGGTACAGTCAGAAATCCTACTGGTAGCCCGCGAGAATGAGAATCTTCTCAAGTACATACGTCGCCAGAGAAAAACAAATTCCTCAGCGCTCTCTCTGCGGCTTCCCGACGAGGAAACCTCTTCCAGCCGCCGAGTGGTTGCTGAGGTGTTCAGATAATACTATTCAGCAATCTACAATGTTGTTCCGCCAAGCTGGCATCCAATTCTCCCGGAGAGAAACTTTCAATACCCACTCTTAACAGCTGAATTCTCTGTGCTTGGCGTTCAGTATCTTCCGTTTAACATTAATTTTTACAGTGCAATGGGACCAGACGGGATCCACCCCCGGATCCTAAAAGAAGCGGCCCACGGTATGATGGTGCCCCTCCATAATCTGTTTAGACAGACACTTCGGACCAGCACTTTTCCGTAGGCGTGGAGAGGCCACTGCCACACTTATATTTAAAGCAGGCGATCGTCACTCTCCTGCTAGTTATCGGCCGATCAGCCTCACCAGCATCCCATGCAAGGTAATGGAGCAACTGTTAAAACGCGCAATCCTTACGCGTTTCTTCTCAACATGGCTTTCTTCCCGACCGGTCATGCATAACCAATAAATTAATCTCCACGGATAGCCTGACAGATGCCAAAAACAATGACCACTTCTCCGATTTTATCTTTTGAGGATTTGCCAAAGCCTTTGATCGTGTCCCACACGGTCTCCTTGCATGCAAACTAGAAACCTATGGCATCCAAGAAGTTATCCATTTTATCACCTTTACTCGATAGCAGGACTTCCAAAGTAAAGTCCGAATCGGGTCTTTTTTCTCCTTCTCCGATTTCCGCTGGAGTTCCTCAAGGATTCGTACTCGGTCCGTTGTTACTTCTATTATACATCGATGACCTTCCCGACTTTATTCCTGCTGACGATTTGAAAATCCCGAATGCTCGTGATCCCAGTGCATTGCAAAATGACCTTGACCATAATAAGTGCCAGTGGGATGACTGGAGTCTCCCTCTAAACGATAGCAAGTGTGCATACATGTCGCTCGGAGGAGACTCCTGAAACCTATTCATGATACATGGTGCAGAAAGTGTGGTAGATACCGCAAAATTCGGCCTTAAAATGGGATTTGTCTGTCAACCAGACGCAGAAAACCTGTAACTACAAATGCGAGACTCCCCCCAGCTCTCCTTTTATTCCTTCCATAGGGAGTACGATGAGTGAGCTTCAACCGTCTTTATGTTAAATGAAATCAGAATTGAAGTCTTTAAGTGAGTACACAAATTTTACTCCTTTTGTTGTTGCAATCATCAAGAAGGCACTAGACCTCTCAACCGCATAAATAGGAGAGACCCAGAGGACAATGGAAGAAAAAACCCTCATAAAGAGAGTTATTATAAAGAGTCGATTTTCTACACCTCCAAATGAACTAGTTGAGGTGGACTTGATCTCCTTTCCCTCGAATGTCATAAACCTCGTACTCGCAAACAGGCTGCGCACAAACTCCATCAAAAAGTCACTTGGCCTTCTGCCAATCTTACGTGCTATTGTTGTGATCCAAGAACGCGGGTGGCACAAGGGTTATTTATTCGACCAAGCAATACAGGGGTTAAGCATTGAAACAAAACCACTCATTTGCACGCGGTATTCAGCCTCAGACCGTCTCGGCTGCCGCAGACGCCAATGCTCAGTTTCATTAAGTAGTAGGGACTCCTATAGGTGATTTTGCACTCTGATTTTCCTTCCTGCACTTTTTCTGCGGCTTGTACCATGTTTTTCACATGGTCCCTGTTGATAGGG
>JTDE01001988.1:90935-107490 GCA_014338405.1 Paragonimus skrjabini miyazakii
GTCAAAGTTCAAATGCAACAAGAATCAACCAATGCTAGATCAGGTCAGAATGTCAACTCACTCTGCTATAAAAGAGCAGGCATCCATCGAACTTCACCAATCTCCACGCTCAAAAACTATACGCTAAAACGATTACGCACTGATGATGTCACCTCGCTTGGTGATGAAACGTTCGCAACCTAAATGCCAAGCTCGGCGAACATACCAATTCTAAAAGATGGCAAATAGTTTCAACGACTTACGGATGGAAACGTCCTTCATCTCCTCACTGCATTGTTGGGCAGTAGCCATTTTAGACAAATCGAAGGAAGTTGGCGCTTGGACTGAGTTGACATCAGGACATGATAAAGCATCAGCAACGACGTTAGCATCATTACGTAGGTGTCAGATGTCCGTGGTGAATTGAGAGATTTTGTCCAAATTTCTGATTTTACGTGGGGAGTACCAATCGGGTTTGGCGCGAAAAGCAATGTCGACGGCTTGTGGTCGGTTTGCATGACAAAGTTTCGGTCTTCCAAAAGATGCCGAAATTAACGGATTGCCAAATAGACTGCCAGCAGTTCACGTTCAAATGTATTGTATTTAACTTGTGCTGGTTGAAGCTTTTGGGAGAAAAAGGCTAAGGGGTCTTGTTCGCCATTTACTGATTGTTCTAAAACTGCGCCAACGGCAGCACTTGACGCGTCTGTGGTGAGAAAGAGATGTGCATTTGGATCGCAACTGATGAAATATAGGTTGGTGGCGTGGCATAGGGCTTCCTTTGCAGCTGAGAAAGCTGCCTTGGCTTCGAGTGAGAGTTTGATTGATTTACGTTTGGAGTCGACCAGGTCTGTCAGGGGTTTTGAAATGTCCGCGCAATGAGGGATGAAGCGTCGATAATAGTTAAGTGTGCCGAGAAATCGTCGGAGTTGGGTCACCGTAGTGGGAATCAAAAAAATCTAGATTTACTCAACTTTCTCTGGCAAAGGTGTAATGCCGGTTTGGTAGATGCGATATCATAAAAAATCCAATGAGCTAACTCGGAAGGCACACTTGTCAATGTTGATTTTAATATCATACTGAGCGAAACGATCGAAAACAGCACGAAGGTGGGAAAAGTGTTCCTCGTTTGAGCGGCTAGCGATCAACACCGTCGATATAGACGTACGCAAAGGGGAGTCCACGTAATACTTCGTCATTGAATCGCTGAAATGTTTGGGCCGCATTACGGAGACCTAAGGGCATTCTCGTGAACTCGAAAAGTGCAAAAGGTGTTGTAATGGCTGTTTACTGGATGTCCTCTTCCACGGCCGGATGTGGTAATAGGCGCGTACTAAGTCTAACTTAGAGAAGACAGTAGCGCTAGCGAATCCTAAGGAAAAATCGTGGATGTGTGGTATAGGATACCTGTCCGGGATTGTGCAGTTGTTGAGAGCACGGTAATCACCGTAAAGTCGCCAATCGCCGGGAGACTTTTTCGGTACCATGTGCAGTGGTGTTGCCCAAGAGCTGTTTGAAGATCGAATTATGCCCAACTGGAGCTTATGTTTGAATTCAGCCTTGGCAATTTTGAGTTTGTCTGGATGTAAACCGCATGGGCGAGCGAAAATCGGAGGTTCACGTGTTATAATATGATGTACCACATTGTGTTTAACCGTCTCAGTATGTGAGCACGGCCGAGTTAGCGAAGGAAATTCATTCAGCAGTGCTGCGAAGGACGGTGTTGGTGGAAAAGCGGGCCGGATGCCGATTGATGCAATCGTCGATTGGACACCGTTTACTGTGAATGCAGTGGTGTTGTGAATTAGCTTACGCCTCTTGACATCAACAGAAAGGTTGAAATGTGCCAGGAAGTCGGCATCGATCAGTGGCGTTTGAACATCAGCAAGCAGAAAAATCCATCGAAAACATCGCCGGAGACCGATATCGACGGTGAGAGAGAGTTCCCCGTAGGTTTTGATGCGACTTTGATTTGCGGCCTGTAAAGTGTACTGGCCAGACTGAAGTCGACCATTTGGTTGCGGTGGAATGACGCTGAGTTCGGCTCCGGTATCGAAAACAAACCGCAAGCCGGTCGATCGATCTCTGATGAAAAATAGTCGACTAGTTCGTGCTAGGTCAGCGACAGTCGTCGCCGTTACTGGCTGGACTGCCAGTTTGACGGAAACGCTTGGCGGGTTCGGAACGTGCACTTCTTTGCTTTGTGTCGGAAGTTTTAGTGGTACCAACCCCACCTTGATGGATTGCGGGAGTTAGATCGTGCACGGTTTTTGGATGGTTGCCTTTTCGGCTCGCTGATCTGTATGGCCACACTGTCCATACGATGGCACATCTTATCTATCAAAAGTTTTAGGCCATCGTCAGTAGTTGAAACTGAAGGAGAGGACGTGAGGACAGCTATGGTTGCGGCGCACGTCGGTTGTGAGGGGAATGTTTATGATACCCTGTCCGCAAAAGCTGCCAATTTGTCCACTGAGCTATCCTCATCCATGGCGGGCAAAATGTGTTGCAACATAGACGGCAGCTTTTCCGCCCACAACTGCTTCAAGATGACGTCATCGAGCTTCCGCGAGCCTAACGGACCTCTCATATGACGTAACAACTGGGATGGGGACCGGTCGCCTAACTCGACTGAGTTGAACAAGTCATGCAGCAGTTTAGTTTCTGACCTCCAAGTCCGTTTTATGATGGCGTCTTTTAGTGTAGTATAGGGGGAATCGGACGGGACTGATTCCAACAGGTCTTCCACTTCTGCAGCGACATCAACGGGAAGAGATCGCACCGAATATGAGAATTTTATTTTCTCTGATTTTATTCGCCTGGTGGTAAAGACAACCTCAATCTGATGGAAACACAGTCGAGGATTTCGGGCGCTGTACTCGGGCAATTTTGAAGTAACATTGCGTTCGGCGTTAATGTCAACGTCCATGGTGTCGTCATGCATTGCAAATGTAAAAAAAATGGATAAAGAACTGTTCGGGAAAAAATAGTTGGGCTCACCAAATTTGTAGTGGATCTTACCACTACACAAAGTCCAGGTGTTAAGACGAGTTCAAATAGGTGATATAAGTGAAAATTCACCACAATGGACGGTTGGTTCCCTTAGTTTCTAACTCTCCAAAATTATGTGCACCAGCGACACCGAACGCAGACAGAACGCAAGGCTCGCGACCCGAGAAGTGTGATTTGTATTTGACGATTATTGATTAGTTTGATTGAGTTGGGTTTAAACGTCGGCTGTATGTGTGAAGTTGATGAAAGTAAAGTGTGAATAAGAATGAGAATTATTAAATAAAAAATACTGTACAGAACGATACACTATACAGCATTCACCCTACTTCTCCGTTTCTACAGGATTTCATACAGATATTGGTTGACGAATTCCTATTACTAAAAATGGTTGCGATTTACATTATCATATGGCTGCCTCCCCTCTTGGCTCACATGGGACCAGGTAAAAAGGTGAAATGTCCTACTCTATCGCCGATAATCTTCAGAAGTTAATTCTGATCGCTCTGTTGCATTGCTTTAGTTTAGAATGACGTTGCGTTGCGTACATACAAAACAATATACGGAAACAGATTAACTCAAGTTGCCTGCCGATAATTGAAGGGTGTATTTTTCAGCCGGTCACAACATGATGCTTAGAACGCCAATTATTTATCGCGGCGCAGAAAAGTATTCCAATCAACAAGACAATCAACGGAATCAAAAATGATGGGTAGCATGTAACCAAAATGCCTCGAAAAAAATCTCTCATCACTTCCCGCAAGTGTTCGTTTTCTATGTTGTTCGCGTTAAGTCATTCAGAAGGAGCAGCTACTAGTGTGAACGCATACTGGAGACTAACGTAGAAGTAACTACTTATGATATTTCCGGACGTTACTGGAAATATACGGTTCGCTTCCAAACCCTACTGTGTTCTTCAGTTTGTTCCCTGTTGGGACTAATTTTCGATTGCTGTTCAGGAAGGGCGCTTTAATTTGTTAGTGGACGAGGTTCTGGCGCAGGCCCATTTGTCCACAACAGACGTTGTTCATAGTTTAAGTCAGCCGGACGGAGCGGGCAAAATTTGACTGACACGTAGTTCATTGTTTTTACTTCCTCGTACTATTACAGTCACAACTTATCTGGTGAACGTGGCACTTAGAACCCTGTTTTTCAAGACTGATGGTCGACATTTTCACCAACGCCAGAAGATTATCTCTATGTTCTGAGATGTTCCACCATGTCAGTATCCAACACTTAGATCGGCAATTATCAATCCTGATGCTTCACGATTGTTTGACCATAGGCATTCAATGTGGTATGATGTTAGTGCAATCTGGGCTTCTTATATGCGCGACGTCACCGCTAAGTATATGCTTCATGCTGATCTTTTTTTCCAACGTTGTCGCGAATCTATCATTTTATCGAAAAGTTATCACATTTCATATCCCACCTCTTATCTTGCGATGACTGTTAACTTCATTCCTTGTTATGTTGCAGCTACGACTATACAAAATATGCGTTTCTGAGACCTCTATTACTAACGTCTGCTGGTTAATATTTTCACCAACGTCAGACTTCTGCGGGGTTTGTCCGTACGTTCTCTCATTTGTCACCCTGTGCCCACCTAAGGTTCAGACCACCAACTTTTACTGCGAATGCCCCAGGATTGTCTGAACACACATCATCATGGTGTCTTGGTGCACACGTCATCTCGACTCGCGAGGCCTGCAGGCTGGTTACGAGATATGAATATTTTACTTTGTTTTTTATCTATCGTTAAGAACACATTTTTATTCTCGTGGCATACAGACAAACATGTTTACAAGACGCACTTCGAGAAATATTTAAAAAGCTAGGAATCGCGCCGAAAAGTCCACTTTTCCTGTGGAACGTCCTTCTGGTCCAATCGCCTGCAAAGTTATTTTTGCCTTCAACGGCCTTCTTCTCAGTTTATCAATATTGCGGTCACGACATGTTTGCTTCTAAAAATTCAGGGTTCTTCCTTTCTGTATTTTTCTTCATTGATTTTCTCTGTGTTCATTAGGCAACATCAGTTGGCAACCCTGCAATACCGGTACGGAATATTTGCCCAAAACAGATTGGGTTATTTTGCTAACCTTTCAGCGGCACGATCACGGAACGTCAAACTTCCACTGGGAAGAGATACCCCAAATGCTGAAGAGTGTGGGATAACGCCGCGGTGATGTTCAACAGTGTCCAAGCAAGGTGGTATTCACTGCGTGCACAAAAGTTGCAGAATCATAAATTCTTGAACCGCATCATTTACACTGTCATGTACGGTCAGTGGTTTTAGATATAGTACGACGGCGACAGGCAGCACATTTCTCTTTTTTAGCCCGTCACACTTTGGCACGCACAAAGAATGAATCAACGAAAACCGCCATATCCATACACAGAATACCATTATACTTCACTCGTTCGTTGAATACCAGCGTCCCTGAGAATGACTTGCAGCATTTGCTTGACACTATTATAACCTCCCCAATGAACTGCGTAATCGCGTCAGCTCAACCGTAACCAATCAGAGAAGTCCTAGTGGACGAACTTTAAAACTGTCAGGACGGTGAATCACACGCATTTGCCGTGGGTCATCTAGATCATGCGTGACGCAGCGTGAACAACAGTTACAAGAATCGCAGGAGTTACAAATCAATATGTAAAAGTGGTACAGCTTACTGATTTCAGCAAGGCAGGTTTGCAGGTGTTGAATTTATCTGTCATATGTTCTGTAAATTTCACAATTAGCATACAAGGGTCTTTCCCATTGTCCACCCATTTTGAAAATCACTACGCGTCAAAGTGTATGGACCGGCCGTGTGATTTCAGCAAAACTACACGAATAACCCAATAGTAAGCACCCGGTAATAATTCGTACGGTCAAATCACTTCAATGGATTCTTGGTAAACATCGTATTAGTTGTAGTGTTGACTTGGGATTTTGTTCAAACATACTCTGTCTGTTGATGTTGTTTATAACCACTCCAGATAATAGAGGACAATGCCGATAGTTAGAAATGGGAGGCTTTGCCTGTTCGGCCTTGCCCTTGACAGGGGAATTTTGGCCACTATCTCCGCCAATCTTTGGGAGGTTTTATTCATCAGCTTTAAAGCTTGCTGAATCCACCCAACGGTTGATAAGGGGAATCAGCCGTGTATATTGCAGATACGTTTATCGTCAATAGTGGGTTTAGCCTAGAAGACCCGAACACTCTCGTCGCAAATGAGAAGCTACAAAGCGTATTTGTCAGTATCCCTCCGGATAGACGGTGTAACCGTGCGGTCAGCCCTAACCTGCTATACTAAAGGGCTCGTGCAGCAGCCAAGACCGACGGTCAAGACAATAAAAGCATTGTCATGTTATTGGAGCTCCTGAAATGCTTTATGACCAGTCAGTTTTAGAGCAACGCGTAGATAAATAACTAACATCGACTTTCAAACAAGATATGATTTAAGATTCTACCATACCGTTTGGTAAAAAAAGCGTGCAAAAACAGGCGGTTAAGTACCTTCATTGTGGTAGACCTTAGCAACAAACAATACCGTGAATGCACAAATCGACTGTTTATAGATGAACGAGTTTTGTAAAATGAACTTATTAGGCTGCCCCACAAGTCTACTTGACAAATTAAGCATAACGATTTCGTTTTCGGTGAAACACGCCAAAAAGAGGCAAGTAAGTTACAGGATAATCTCCTGCCATAAAAAACGGTGTATCTGAGTGGGCGTGTTCATTCAACTTGCGAAAGCAAGAGGAAATTGAACATAAAGGAGCCAAACATGAAATTGGACCTTTAGAAGGGGTTGAGTGCCGGGTCTTTGGGTGGTTAATCTGTACGAGCGATCTAAGAGAAAACAGATCGATGGAAGTTTCCACTAGTTCTGGTCAAAAACTAGTTCTCTTTGGCAGACTCGCGGCTTTCTCAAATTTGAATTCCCTGGATGAACCGACTCAGGAATAAAAGACGTTTCCGAAATACTTTGTGGACGCGGCATTCTATCTGATTTAAATTTTTAGTAGGTCAACGGTATGATAGAAATTTTGATGCATTTATTTTCACGTTATAAAAGCGTGCGGCCTCTATTTTGTTGATAAAAAGAGGAAAAGGAAGACTGCAGGATACGAAAGTACTTGGAATCCCATGAACGCTGATGTAAAGTGTGGCCGCACAGCAGGGTTCTGAACCTGGAAGTCTTCATACTAATGCACAAACAAAGAATAGTACCAAGTTACGTTGAACAAGTATTCCCCGGCGCAAGTGTCAAACCGTGGGACCAGCAGAAACAGATAGACAGCAATCACCGTCTGTCTGAATCAGCAAAAGACAACCACACATTCAGTAATATACGGAACACTACCAAGTTTCCTTGCAGTTTATCCCAAAGTCGAGGTGATCGACAGACCGTGCTTATCAAACGTCGTTTGTAAATGGTGTCCTGGGACCAAATTGCGCGAATAATTATGTTTGTTGTTATTTATCTCGCTGTCAACGTCAATGCATATTTTTGTCTTATTGGTGACCTATGCATCAAAATTTATAATGAACTGCCTTTATTTGACATCAGTTAACGCAATGACCTGTTAAATATTACGTAGTTTGCACTTAACTTTTGCCAACATTTCCCCATATTTCACTTTTTGCTTGAATCTTGCTGACGATGACGCCCATCTGATCCAGCAGCAATAGGATTCAGCAGATCCACACCGAGGTAGCTGACACTCACGATCTTTGCGTGCGAAGTAGCGGCACAAGAACTGATACGACTTCAATCACGCTGGCCTCAGAAAAGAACAGTACAAACGGTTGGAAAGTTTTATCACCAACAGTCTTCACACGAGCTGCTGGTTAAACGGCAACTAAAGTACCTTGGTATCCTAGACTGTCTACGTATATCGCGTAAAACGAAGGCGCAGTAGAGATACTGCAGCAAACAATACGGAACTCTCTTCAACCATATCTCTGCTTATCTCTTCCGTAGGGAGTCCAACAACCGGTTCTACCTCAAATGAAGTCGGAATAAGCTCCTAGAGTAAATACGTAGCTCCAGTTCTTCTTCTTGTTTCAACCACTATAACGTCAACGGCATTCTCAAATGTATAAACAGAGACGGCTCAAGCATAAACGAAAGAAAAAGCTTTTGTGAGGTTTGGAACGAGTTCTCAAAGCATCTTCAAATTACTTGACAACACCAGCCTCGACGCTGCTCTCCTCTGATGCTACAAGCCTCACCTCCATGAGCTGGACGTGCCCCACATCTAACAGTTCGCCCGGCGTGTTCTGGTAACTTTACCGACCAAACTTAGTCCAGACACTGCATTTGACAGATTATTAGCTCCGAAATCCATCGATGCCAACGCAAATAACATTACTCTCGAGCATGTTTGAGACAGTGGGATAGGCATGATTCCCATGCACAGTCTAAATCTCAGATGAAGATAAACGGTAGGTTAAGCCTGAGTAACATGGTCCTGGTTCTACCGCAGCGTTGACCCATCAGCCTTTTCCGGTAATGGAAAGCAGTTATGTTGTCTCTCTTGAAATCCACTTGATGACTAACCCTCAAGCGTGAGTACGGGTATTTGAGATCATCTTTGAGGCTACGCGCAATAGAGTCTGCGGAGATGAAACACGTTTGCACTCAAGGTTGACGATCTCTAGCGAATACACTCAATAGCTGTAACAGACAGGGCACAATGATGAGTAACCGGAATGCAAGAAGAATTCACACACTGCATGCAACATACTCAACCCACAGGATATCAGAATAATGCAAGAGACGACGAGCACGTGTATTGCGGCATGAATCACGCAGACAATTGTGTACAACAACTATCGGATTCAAACAAAAAGGAGCGTTCATAATGTCAAAGATGTTCTCATCGAGCGTTCATCCTCTGTTGGGATTTCGTCATCTGTGAAAATAAGAACCAGGGATAAAAACACATAGCGCTCATTTTAAAACTTTCGACACAGTTTCTGTTCCATTACATTGTCCCGCTCTGCAGGAGCAGTGTCCTCAGTGCTTTCATTCGTAAGTGCACCGACTGATCCACGTTCCGGTGGGATTTCCACGGTCTGTTCTACGATTGGAAAACATCCAGGAGGCACAATTAAGTCACATGGATCACAGTAGTTAATGGGAGAGACCGGTTTGAGTTGATTATAATGCACGGTTAACACATTTGACGAGGTAGATTGGAGATCTCGAATGACGTAAACTGTAGGTGAGCGCACAAATACCACTCCATAAGGTCCCTGCCACTGGAGATGAAGCTTTGCCGTCTCCCCGACACTTGCTTTGGGGCGGTGCAGCCACACACGACGGCCAACTGGACACACTGCTCCACTGGTTTGTTGATAATACTGTCCCTTCTGGCGGCGCTGCAAATGCTGCAAGTGGCCTTGAGCCATGGTAAATGCCGTCCGTAAGTTTTCGCGGAGGTTTCTCACATGATCGGGCACTGATAGAGCTTTCAACGGTGGGATAGGAGATAAAAGTACAAGTGGGAGTCTGAGTTCGCGGCCGAACGTTAGATAAGTAGGGTATAATGAGTCGTTGTGTGGAATGATGCCCGATACGCCAACATACAACGGGGCAAAATCCCATCCCACCTATCCGCTTGGTGTCGCTCGAGGAAAGATTGGAGTAAAGCCTTAATGATCCGGTTGGTTCGTTCCACCAATTCATTACCCTGTGGACGGTATGGGGTATTACGCGTTTTCTTGATCGCTAACAGGCGGCACATTTTCTTCAGCAGTTGACTCTCGAACGCTGCGTCTTGATGTGAATGAAACATAGTGGGTGCCCCATATCGAGCGATCCATTTATTGAAAATCGTGGAGGCCACAGTGCAAGCACCTTGTCGCTCGATAGGGACTGCCTGAGACCACTTCGTGAAATATTCCACCAGATCCAAGATGTGACGATTCCCTCTGATGGTTAATGGCAGAATGCCCGTAATATCCACGATTACCCGTTGTCCGGGTTGCTGCGTTACCACGGATTCTAGTGGAGCTCGGGGACCTGGTGTGCAGTTCTTAATAGCGGAGCACGTCTCGCAAGACACGCACCGCAGTATCATGTCGGCATGGATTCCTGGCCACCAATAGCACTGGCGAATCACAGCTTCTGTTTTCAATTGGCCCGCGTGACCCAATTTGGTGTGAACATTCTGCAGCACCGCAGCCACTCTCGAATTTGGGGTGATGAATTTGGAGCCAAATTGGTCCATACGGTATAAGAACCCATCAATCAGTGTCAAGTCCTTCCAATGACCCCATAATACTCGTTCATCAAATAGATTCTGCCGCATCTCTATGGCAGACGGCTTAAACGAACCCTGGGCCTGACGCTTGTAAATATTCACTATGTACCGATCATTCAACTGGTCTTCGGCCCAAGGTGTATCAACATCACATACTAGGGTTGCGTCCGCCTCATCGAAAGTAGTGATTCTCGAAAGGGCATCGGCATTTCCATGCCATGACCCACGTCGATATTCGCACACAAAATCATCCCCTCGCAGTCGTTCTTGCCATCGTGGAACTTGACCTTCCGGGTCGCGGAAATTTCAAAGCCACTGCAGTGACTGGTGATCCGTACGTACTTTGATAGCTTTATCTAACAGATAAGGTCGGAAACGTTTAACTGGTCGCGGCGACGTTAACTTCGTCATGAGGCACAAAAATGAGCGTGCGCGTTACACCGGTGTTAATCGAACCCGGACCAGAGAAACATTTATCCTAAAAGAGTATGCGACAAGTTAGTTACGAAACCATATCCTAGGTACAAATAATGGGAACCGCGTAACCATATGTGGTAATACAAAATAGCAAATTTACAACGGAAACTATAGGAGTAAAAATGAAGGTCTCGCAATTCTCAGTCACTGTCCAAATAATTTATTTCAGGAAAAGCACAGTCCAGTAAAGCTCATTATTTTTCTACCTAAGAATATAGACGCCTAGACTCGCAAATTTTCAACCGGTCTTAGCCTCCATAAAACCTTGTATTTAAAAGTCAAAAAGGTCAAATTTTCCGTGGATGAAAAATTCCAAACACCCTCCGAAAAAGGGGGATTTATCAGGAATGGAGAGGCCTAAAATTTGCGACATCAAAAATGCTGGTCAAGCGTCCTGTGGGAACGCTGACATACGCACAAGTGGTGACGTCGCGTCCGTGGCCGCACAAGAGGGCCAAAAAAACCACTCGGCCGCCCAGACCGAACACCATCACACCACCATCCTCAATTCTCAGTCTTATTTCACAAGCTCTTCCTCGCACTCTCCAATCTCATTTCTCGCCCAGTCATGTGAGGAAGTAGCCCTCAAGTGTATGAATACGAGCTGTCTGAGTTTGCTTAATAAATGACCCGAAATCAGGCAGTTAACCAATGACACAGAACCCCAAATATTTGCTTTCACGGAGACCTGGCTTACAGGTGACATCAGTGACAGTGAACTGAGTGACCGCGGATATTCAGTTTACCGAGCTGACTCCACCCGAAGGAGAATGGGGGCTCTGCAATTTTCTCTCACCAACATCTCGCAACACCCACGGTTATCAGTGGATTTCAGTTATCTGACAAATGTGATGCTCTGTGGCTTCGACTGGCATTACGTGGCCCAGACTCACTCCTAGTAGAGGTCATTTACCGTTCTCATTCTTCCGACGTCTCCGACGACAACACTATTCTTGTGAACCTAGACAACTTTCTAAGACAACAACCCTTCACCTATCTGCTTATTATGGGCGACTTCAATGCTCCCAAGACAAATTGGACATCAGTTTATAACCAAGGATGTGAAAGCGGATTCTCGACTTCCTTATCAACGTCAGTACGACGGAGAGCGTGGACACAGCATGTCACCGCCCCGACGCGAAATCGTTCCAGTCGGAATCCCTCTCCGCTCGATTTAGTCATTACTAATGAGAGCCACCTGGTAGACAGAGTGATCGTCAAACCACCACTTGGACAAAGTAACCATTATCTGCTAATCTTTGATCTTATTTGTAACTGGTTACTACAACCAGGAAAGAAGTCCACAGATCGAAACTTTAATCAAGCTTATTTTAACGGCCAATGGAGCTAAGTTCATCACTTCTTGATTATGGCTTCGTGGACCAGAACTGCTACGCGCTTCAAAGCGCAATTGAGAAAGCGGACGACTTATTTGTGCCGCGAAAACTGTGCACTTTCTCTCATCGACCACCTCTTCCACGTAGAATGTGTCGTCTTCTCGATGACCGTTCCCATTTATTCGCGAAGCATGAACTTACGGGAAACTTGGAAGACCTGCGCGCGTTCCACAACGTTCGAAATAGATCTAGACTTGAAATTCGTGAGCACACCCAACACGCACAGGAAAATGTCCTCCTCAAAGCCTGCGGGAATAAAAACTTCTTATTTAAGCATATGCAGCGACTAAAAAAGCATAAACCCTCGACTCTTCCTTTGCGACTGCCGGGCGTAACGACCTCATCTGACTCCCTAGTTGTGGCCAAGTGAGTCAGAGAATACTATGAGGCAGTCTACAACGTCACATCGTCGGTTTGGCACCCTATCCTTCCGCTGCAGAATTTCCAGCAACCACTTCTTACTATCGAGTTTTCTGTGCCAGATATTGAGGACTTTTCATTCAAGGTTAATTTATCCAGTGCAATGTGTCCTGACAAAATCCATCTCATAATTCTCAAAGAAGCAACTGCTAGTCTGGCAAAACCCCTTTATAAGCTGTTTAAACAGACACTCCAGACTGGCATTCTCCCTAGCGCATGGAAACAGGCGACGGTCACGCCCATGCATAAAGCGGGTGACCGGCACTCTCCGGCTATCTATCGGCCAATCAGCCTTACTACTATTACGTGCAGGATAATGGAACGCTTATTAAAACGTGTAAACCTCGACCACTCCTTATCAAACCATCTTTTTTCCTCTACCCAGCATGGCTTCCTTCGATCGGTTATGCATAACTAATATGCTTATTTTCATGGATATTCTGACGGGGGCCAGAGAAAATGGCCTCATCTCAGGTGCCATCTTCTTCGACTTTACCAAGGCTTTCGATCGTGTTCAACACGGCCCCCTGAAACACAAACTGGAAGCCTATGGTATTCAAGGATATGTTCTTCGCTGGATTGTCTCTTTTCTCGATAACGGAGCGTTTAGAGTTCAAACCGGATCAGAGCTTTCATCTCCCTTTCTCATTTCTGCGGGTGTTCCTCAAGGGTCAGTGCTAGGTCCTCTGATAGTTCTGATCTACATCAATGACCTTCCGAAAACTATTTCAAGCAACGCCCTCCTATACGCCGATGACCTGAAAATCTGGAATGCCATTGACCCCAGTGGACTACAGATTGATCTTGACGCGATTAAGCGTCGGTCAGACGATTGGAGCCTCCCACTAAATGACAACAAGTGCGCACAAATGTCACACGGTGGAGACTCTGGCAACGCCTTTGTGATTCATAGTGCGTTCGGCAAAATTGATATCATGAAAACCTATCTGAAGAAAGATCTGGGCATTTGGCCGTCGTCTAACTTATCTTTTGCACATCACCACGAGACGGCAGCGAAAAAAAGTTTGCCGATCTTAGGATGATTAAGCGCACTTCCCCCCGTATAGACAAGAAATCGTTCCAAACGCATTACGGGGTTTATGTAAAACCGTTCCTCGAGTGTGCTAATCAGGTCATGTATACCGGCCTGAAGAAACTAGCCATAGGCCCCAGTAGTATCGCCTACGAGTCTCAACTTAAAATTCTTGATCTATACCCATTTGAATATCGATGACTCGACGGTGATTTAATTTTCACAGAATTTCTTTTTAGAGTAGACCTCGTTCACTGTAGCGAATGATGTTGGTCGGTGAAAACAAAACATGAAGTGTTTCAAGCTTCTGCCACGGACCTTTCTTAAGCAGCAGTCTTTTCATACAGGGTTGCCAACTTCTGGAAAAGTCTTCCTGCTGAGGTCGTCAATAGCGCTTTTGGCGACCGCTTTACAACATTCCTCAAGTAAGTCGATTGACTCTCATTTTTGAAAAATCTTATTATGCGAGTAATCTTAATTTGTGTTATGATATTCACTGCAATTCCCGAAAGCGATGCTACACCCTGTTTTCAATGAGTGCCCTTCAGACCAGTAGATGCCTGTTTGACACTGAACAAGAAAAACCGACTGGATCAGGGACTCTTGGGCCTCTGCCTCAAACCCGTGCGTCAATCAATGAATAGTTAGCATTTGAAATAAATTCAATTGTGATTGCTGACTAAAACAAAACAACGTTTTGGTATCGAGTCCGTCGGAATCTCGTTTTACGCATTTAATTTGATTATTTCACTGTTTCCTGGTCGATGCATCTGTTCAGTGATGACACTTGCGCGTTGGTTGCCAAGTGTTACGCACCGTTTTTTTTTCAATATGCTACAGTGGTTGCCCGTAGGGACTTTTTCGCGTACCCGGTGAGTAGTTTTCATGTGATGTAACTTCTGGTCAGCCTATAAAACGAATTTTAGACAAACGGTTATTTATTTTACTGACGCGATAATACTGTGTGTTAACGGCTGAAAACAGCGTGGCTATATATATAGCCACATACATACATTCCGTGTCATATATATATATATATATATATATATATCCATATATATGACACGGAATGTATGTGGGATTGTTAAGAGAACATTCACTAATTTAAATTAGTGTTCTCCTTCCACAATTGTGGAAGGTATAAAATCACAATGATTAAGGTTTGTTCGAGTAGGCATATATGCAGTGTAAGAGTAGTATCAGACTACTGTAGACCACACCCTGATTTTCGTGTCCGTAGACGCATGGATGACTTTACACGCTCCGTTTATTCATCTACGGCCGCCTTAGTAGCACACTGGAACACTCAGCCGTTCCCTGAGTGATCTTTGAGTGTTCCCGAGGGAACACTCATGAACTAGACCTTTTTTGTAATTTTGCTCGCGCACGCGTGTACCCTAATCATATTACTGTAGATGGCCATTATTTAAGATGTTAGAAAGCACTACTAGAGATCGAATTGTTAGTGATGTCAGAGGACATGAACTACTCAACTCTCAGACACAGGCTTGCGAAATGTCCTCTGATGATTCCGTTGTTTTCGTATTAAAATTACTTAAATGCTAGACATCCTTCTAGGCTCTGCTAATAAAGCGGAGAAGTTGAATTGTACTACTGCATTTCCGTGGACCCTTTAGTTCTATAAATAACAGACTCTTGTTATTGAATCTTTGGATTTTCAATGTGTCACAACGGTAGTCCTGCAGGACTAATTTTTTGAGTAAGGAAATTTCTTCAAAGGTCTTTCTCCATGGGAGCAAAGGACATCAAATGAGGATTAATTCAAGCCGTTTGTGAGGTTTCGTAGATGTCCGTCCTGCTGTCCATGTTGTTTCACATTTACGTCAATTACCAGGCACTGAGGCTACAACGACCCTGCCACATTTTTCCGATGATGTCAGAATAATCGAATGTCGACGGCAAGAAACCTCTTTGCAATATGACCTCGATCAGCTTTATCTTGTGATCATGGTCCGGTAACTAATTCTAACTCTTACGTAGTGTAAAGAGGACGCAGTACATTTGTGATTGCTGAAACAAACGTGACAGCATGTGAACATAACAGAAATGTCGAAACTGAGAAACCTGTGGGTGTACACAACCAGTGATCTCGTATTCTGCAGACAATTCCGGGCTGCGGCCCAGATAATGAATGGGTTTTTGTTTCTCATTAGAAAAATCAATGGTGTATATGGGGTCGAAAGCCTCTACCCTGCTCAACAAAGCCTATGTTCGACTCTATTTTGTATACTTTGCCTAGGCCTGGGGCCGTGCGATAGCAGAAAATCTGTGAGCATTTCATTATTTATTAGTTCTGCAGTGCCTGGGTCTAGTTTGGTCACTCATCCACCTCTTCTCAATGGCCAAGACTGAGAATGAATCACTACAGGCTGATTAAAAGCAGTGGATTCCTTTACTGTTGCACCGCAGTGAGATCAAGGAATTTACGGGTGCAAGAAACAGTACTTCTGCTACCAGCTGCCATTTTTACCCTGTGAACTCAGCTTACCTGAATTGGGCGTCGTTTTCATGCCTTGAATTGCGATGGCCTACGGAAACACTTAAATGTACCGTTTGTTTTTATTGCTCACTAAGGATGTTCAACGTAACTACCTTTGATAAAGCAATCCACATAGTTAAAATTCTTCATACAAATCATGATCAACAGTTTCAGAGGGCAGACTGTTTTCGATTAATTTTTCACTTTGGCAGGTAGCATTGTATAGGGTTACTGGTAAGTGCAGCTGGTATATTCAACTTACTCACTGGTCTCATTTCACGTCGGCTCATTAAGTCCAGAGAAAGTCAGGTGCGCGAAGAACAGGCAGGATTCCGATCCGGTCGAGGTTGCGTTGATCATATTTTTACCTTGCAACGGATCTTGGAACATCGGGACTGTTACAGACAGCCGACAGCCGTGGTCTTTTTGGACCTGAAGGCTGCCTTCGATTCAGTTGCTCGTAACGTTTTCTG
>JTDE01001989.1:0-15073 GCA_014338405.1 Paragonimus skrjabini miyazakii
GGCTGCCACGTCTCGCCCGTTGGTCCGATCCGGTCGAGCGATGACTCATCCGGTAGCCCACGCCGTTCTCCATCCGCTTACCGTGGGTGTTTGAACGCACCTCCCCCCTGCGTTGGGGTATTCCGCCGTGAGCTGGAATGCTCTCACTTCCTGCCTGACCATCCCCCACACTATGCATCTCAAAATGGTGACTTTTCACCGGTATAAACATTTGTATCTTCAATAAACGGGGGCAAATTAACTAAGAATGCCTGTGTCATGAACTGCTACTAAGAGCTAGGAAAACCCACGAAATGGATGGGAAAATCTCGCTGTTAGTACCAATTTCGGGAGACGATCTACTGGTTAAGTTTTTCGATTAATTTAAAAAGTAGGCTGAGACTGCGATGAGGACGGACAGAATGGGGAACAGCAGACAACTAGTTGGACCAGCTGTGTGTAGGTAAATGCTTGTACCGAGATCCACTCGATAGTGTAGAAATATATTTAGAAGGATTCGTAGAAACATGCATCAGGTGTAAAAAGTGTTCAAAAGCTATGCAATAAGGAGGAATAACAAAATCAACCGTTTACTTACGATGAGTGCCACTGCGACAGGATGAATATTTTAAGGATGTGGAGAAAAATAAAAGCAAAACAAAAAAATATAAACAACTGGCGAACAATACATCCAGTGGAAAGCATAAAGTCCTTGATGAATCGAATTGACTAGTGACATGGGATAGAGAAAACAGTTAAGCGTCCGACGTGAAGTAAAAGTCTTCATACGATTTAAGAGACAGATCGAGGGATTCTGATCAATTCGGCGGTTCGCGTTATCTATCCATCAGTTCGCGAGAAGCAAGTCTAAGTCGGCGTTTCATATCCCACACCAATTCATCTGTATATATGATCAAAAATGCGAGATCGCCAACTGGCGCGGATATGATATAAGGTGGAAATAAGAAAGGAGGAAACAGTTGCACACTTTGGAACGTCAGAGTTAGTGACGAAAGACTATATGACTTGGCCAACGACCAGGAGTTTATATTTAAAATAATCACATATGTCCTTGACAGCTGAGATCTGCGCCTCAGATTATTTGACAGTTTGAGGTAATCGTTCGTCATCAACGCTTCTAAAAGGGTCGTTATAATCTAAAAATGCGTGAAAGGCTCATGAATTTCTCTTTTGTGATGGCAGAGCAGAATGAACCAGACGAGCAGGAGAATCAAATTGTTGAGCGTTTGTGATGTTCGAGTTTTCATTCGAGTGCGAATTACTGTGAAGCACTTTATGAATACATCCCCTATGGACGGCTTATTCTGAGTCACGTTCTTTCGGATTAACCAGTGGTAGTCTCTCCGAATTTTTTCGTTATTGAATTTAAGCTATATCATCTTTCAATTTATGTACTTTTTAGACAGGAAGTTTCAGTTCACGAAAACAACTTGTATATAACATATGTCTAAACACTCAGGGAAGTTCCAAGATTGCTGTTCAATGGCTCAATATCGTTAATTGATTTTTGTGCATGGTAGCTACCACCACCTGAATACTTCAGTATCATGCAGACTTACGATAGCTTTCACTACCGAGCAACAGTTTGGTACACATGATGATAAAGCGATGTGTTTTGTTAGGTATTCTGAACGAAAGTGACTTCATAACTCACAGTTCTGCCCGTTTTACACATTCGTACACTTGTCGGATTTCCTTGACACATTACATTTTCCCTCGTTAACAGTTTGTCCACTATCATGCACTATAACATATAAGGTCGCTTTCTGGATGCCTTAGTTTGGGAACAGTTCGAACAGATTAGGTGTTTATTCATGTACGTCTAATGTGACACCCAGTGACCTGGACAAAAACTGTTATGATGATATAAAGTTGTTCACGCTGTAGAAAACAAAAACGTGAAAAGTTGATCAACTTTGGACTGCCCAGACGACGTAACTTCGGTATGTTTATTTGACAGCTACGAAGTGTGTTGTGAGTTTAGGAAACGGCTAGCATAAGGACTGTCTGTTCGGAAAATCAGTGCCTAGGGTATATGCATCAACATCACAACAAACAAACACACTGATCCAAAGACATCAATGCCAAGTTCATATGCGGAAAACACCATTTCATGCCAGAGTTTACTCCAATATTCCTCAAGTGCTTCGCCTCGATTACTTCAGTATCCAATTACACGCTTCTGTTTGACTATTGAGTAGTCAGTGTGGTTGCCCGTTCTCACTACATTCGTCCCCTTCGTGACCTACATTTTAAGGTCTGAGTTGTGGAGATTTGTCTAAGTCCGATGGTTTTGAAGTATGCGAAGTTGCGAGGATTTGCCTTGTTTGAAAGGTGAACATTAGTGAGGCCCAAATTGCATAGAAAAATATACCATCTCAGTAAGCCTTGTGTCTTATGGTAACATTCTCAAAACTGCTGTGAAGGAAGAGATAAAATGGCCTACATCTGTTAACAATAGTCTCTGTGTTCCTTTTCCGATTACGAATCGCATGCTTTGAACAACGATTGATTGTGTGTAAGCAGTGGTTGCCTTTATGTAGCTTCAATGCGATTTTATATCTAACTTTATAGAGGCGATATTCCGCAGTATTTACGGAATGCAAACGACGATTGAAACCTCTGTGTTAGCATACGGTTGTCAATGTGTAATACTGGATTCTGTCTACATGAAACTCCCAGGATGTTGGATAAGTTGAAGTCGTAAATGGAAACAAAACATCCAGGCCAAATATATTTCCACAACAACTGGGACTCCACTATCTAGCCAGAGAATGCAAAATCAGTGAAATTTCTGTAGAACCTGTTTGATAGGCTTACTACTTAATTACCCCATGTAACGGATATGGATTAATGAACAAACCGTTTACAGGCCGTATGATCGGCATTGAACTTTCACCTGCGTTTAATACACACGGAAGTTTCCTAGTTGGCTACACTGACATGCTTTCCGAGTTTAAACTAACTTGCACTACTGCTACATTGTTAATTTTGCAACAAAAGTTAGAAAGTACTTCTATCTGAGATTCTTTTGGGAGTTTATCGGTTTGTAACACATTTCGGGTTCTGTATAAGCATGTACGTGCGCTACCTACATTCTTACCCAATACTTTTTTAAGTCGGTTGTACAGGGAAGGGCATTCTAACTTGCATATCACCAGAACTGTTGGGAAGACAGTTCAAGAGGGCTAGACCTTTTTCGTCTTAGTCAGCTTCAATGCGTTGTTTTACTGTACAGCATTCGGTAAAACTATTACTTGATAAAATAGATGATCTATCACATTGCTTCAGCGGTCAGCTCGAAGTATTACGTTGATCCTACAACTTAACACAGATCATACAAGCTCTTGTCGTTTCACAGGCGATTCGGGGGAAGAGTAGGCAGAGTTGTTTGGAACGCCTAGTTACGAGAAGTGTTTAGCACTTTTGGAAAACACTACCCAGTCTTTGACCTCGGTAATACAGTGCGTCGCTCCCCTGTCTGGTTGGCTGATAACATACATAATTGGAAAAAAACAGCAGTCTAATAAGCACAAGTTTGTTCCCACAAAAGGGTAACTCAATGTTTGCGTTTACCACTGCTGAATTAGTACACTTTCGATCTAGAAGATAACACTTACTCTTCCTTGTACCTGCCTGATAAGTACATACTTAAAAGCAACGTCCGGCCACGCTGAGGTGTGACATGTGTGAATAACAGAATTAATGTCAAAATTTTGGTAAAGACTATAGGAACAAGAGTAGTGTTACATTACTGATGAGTAGTTCAGTGAATTTGACCACTCAGAACAGGGACCCAAGTGTGAACAACATAGACTTTGGACATATTCGAACCTGCGACAGAAATAACACACAAAGAAGTTGTTCACAGTTTCCTTTCAAAATACAATCTACATCAAATTGCCTTCATACTCTGTGACTGGCTTGGTTCAACCACGGGTCTGATGTTTGGGTAGTGTGTTGCCTTTCACATTTCATGGAATCGTTGTCTTTGAGGTGTTCATATCTCTAAATATACCGACACACTTCATTCCATACCACAATATCATCTTGATGAACATAAACAAAGCCATGATCAATGCGTGCTAAAGTCAGTAACATGTGTTCAAGGCAGTGGACATGCTCATTTGATTTCGCCCTTTTACTACGTGCGGAATATTTGTGAGTAAATTGTACGCAGTGAACTTTTACATGTCAAAGCTGTGAAGGAATTTACACTTCAAAAACAGTTACATATGAATCCTCAATGTTTATTTTAATTATCACTGGGAATTGAAATTTGAAGAATACGCACTTGCAATCTTTGTCATAATCTGACGAACCTTTTGGTGGAAAATAAACGCTGATCAATAAAAACTACATAACAAAATACACCTTCAATTAAATATTCTGTCTTGTTATTTAGCTGAATCAAAATACTCTAGTTTTGTCGAAAGTTCCTTAGCAAATTGAACACGCGAAAAATGAAATGTGGGGATTCGTCACTTTCAGCTGGATCTGTGAATTCCAATGCCTTTGTCAAATAAAAAATTATTAGACCCCTAAAACTCTAAACTTTTTATCACTGATAATAAGCTTCGCATCTCATTTGGGCATGTTGGTTAGGACAGTATTACTGACGAACTCTCCTATCTATATATAATGACAGGACCATTTCTCGTTGTCTTGTTCGGGTTGTTGAAACTAAATTTGTGTTTTGCCTTATTTGGGAACAGTTACATATCTGTGTATTACTTTGCAATCGATTGACAGGTTTAGTAAACAAATGCTTACATAAAAGAAAGCTACCTGTGATGAAGTTTGTGTGTATGTGTCATCCGGCTTCCGTCACCGTAGCACACTAATCCGGAAACGGATGCAGCACACCATGAATGCGTGTGCACATGCATAATCGTCTTATGACCTGATTCCATCAATTATGTTAGCTAATCTGTTGTACTCGTGTCAACTACGTCTTTTTATGTCATACTTGAGCGTTTGCTGATGGTGACCTAGGTTGGCAACTTTCTTCACTATGCTTATTTGCTGTCGACCCTAAGCTTGAGAATCAAACCGACGCATCCACCCTGAAAGCCTAGTCTATTTTACCAGCAGTGTAAAAAGGCGATTTTGGATGCATGGTGAGACTGCACACTTCCTGTACGCATCCGTTTTATGAGAACGCACCAACGATTCAATTTGGTTGCAGCTGTCGCATTCCCATAGACTTTCCAGTCAGCCCCTTTCAAAAAGAAGCACTAGACTCGAGTTTCGCTCTCATTAGAGCTCGTCAGTAGTGGATATCTTCGCCGCTGCTGAGACTATAATCATCTAAAGTGAACGTAACAATTCGCCATCCCATCCGTAGTATGTTTATGGGTGATGACTGATTTCCTGGATTTTGCTGAACGTCACTCACCCACCCACTTACCGTTTCACGCTACTCCGCAAAGTTCGATCGGGCTGGGCATGGTAGCTATCAGAAACCATGTTTGCCCATGGTTATCTTATTAAGAAAACGACCTTTTAGCTGGTCAATTCACAGTGGCGTTTTTGTCCAGCTGTATATGGTACCTGGAATAGGTGGTATGCGGTCAGTCGGGACGGTAACGGAGCTAATGCGAACACCGGCAAATCGATTGAAGACTGATATCCGCCATAGGCAACCAGGTGTTCTTCAGGAAACTGTAAGTGCGTGCGGATTAAAGTACATCTAGACGAAAGGGCGTGTCACTGCACAAGTCGGATCAGAGCAGGTCAACCGATATCTGATCAAAAATGACCCAACCGTTCTCGATTTTTGTACCTCCCCGAAAATGAGCTAGCCAAAATCATGCTTACCCATCATAAGTAGAGTAGTTTGTTGGTTGCCACTCTGTGCCGTTTATCTAGGCGATTTCCGTCGAATCTCACTGAATATTCCAGTCATCATCATCCAATCGGCCTTGTACACTACTCTCATTTGATCACCCGATTCAATACAACCCCGTCAACCTTGTTATGATGAGTGTTAGAGACAAATGACCTTGGCGAGTACTACATGGGTTTGACCAGCGAAATGCTGTAGAGTTCCTGGAAGAACTTTAGTGAGGTGACTGAGATATCATGAATGTAATACAGGATACTCCTAGGGGAAATCGTTCTGAGCGATAACTGCAATCTAGTGAGATGTTCATGTTGAATGCGTTCCACTTCGCCATCCGTCCACCACAATGACCGTGGGTTTTCTACGTCAATACATACGTTAAAAGTCGACGGCCAAGTATGGCTTCTGTGTTAGAACAGCAAGCCTTGTACCACGTATAAGTGCACAGTTTAACCAAATGCACTTAGGCTGAGATTGATATATTCAAAGGAACGATAATAAATTAAGTGAGAACATACTAAGTGATTTATTAAACATGGACAGCTAAAAACGAGAATCAACATGTTGTTTCTATACTAGAAAGAAAACACCACTGTTTTCAGGAGGATTTCCCACTGATAGTAGCCATAATTCATAAAAATATGGAACGTTTCCTAGGAGAGTCGAAACCACCATTCCGAGCAACTCACCTAGGTGATTGGTAATGCAAATCTAGTGTACCACACACAAAAAATCCAGCGAATGGAGACCTAGAATACAAAAGTATTCATGCACGATGCCAACGTATACTGATTACTGTTATGCCTAACACTATATTGTTTTATTCTCCTCCAAAGTCCAGAGTTCTACTCTCGGTCATGGCAACAGTTCTCTCAGTGACGAATCATAACAAGATTAAAAGTCGAGCATAGCGAATTTTCAGAAGTGGGGCGCCCAAAAGGTCTACGCAAACTTGGAAATCCACAATCAAACTTGTGTAGTCTTCAACTGAATCCGCAGGTCTTCGGACTTGTGTTTTTCCTATCGATTGGCTAGCATACGAGCTTCTGGCCAAGTGGTCGTTCTCTCGAGTAAATAGCTTTTATTGAATGAAATAGCTTGATGGCTAGCTTTCAAGTTGCCCTAAAGTTTTTGAAAAGACCGCCAAGAAACCCAAACATGATTAGCAAAAACTGCTGTATGTCCAACTTTATAATTTAAGCTGTGTACTTTTCTTATCCTCCCTTCGGATGCTTGCACCAAGTGAATAAACACAAACAACAACAACCTGTTATTCTCTTCATTATTTGTCGTTGATATTCCGAACCAACTCTCTCATTCGACCGTTTGCTCTTTCAGTTACTCACATATTGTTCAGTAACAAAGTTACATCTTACTGTCTAACTGTGTGGTTGTCGGACGGTTTCAGCCAATTTACCGATCAGTCCTTTGCATATGCCCTGGGCCTAGAAGTTTATGTAAAATAGATTATCAGGGGCGCTCGCTTGTTACATGAAGATAATCCGATTCTTGTCCGTTGTGAAAACATTCACTCTCTGTTCTGGCAAATGGGGCCAAATTAATGAGGTAAAGCATAGCAATCCTGTCCGTTTCTTGCCCATGATCTGGTAACTTAAGCCTCTGGTGATTGTTTCTTGGCCACATCTAAACAATTTTATTCAGTGGATTTCCGAGCATTAACTATAAGCTCAGGTGCCACCGTATTGTATCCAGCCTGCCCGTTTAGGCTGCTCTAACGTTCAACCATCCGGTGCCATCGACCCGCAAGATTAAAGAAACATAGTGAAAGCATTTTTGTCTATATCAGATATGGTCACTTTTCAGTCAGTCCAAAACACAAACAGAGCTCAATGTTTACGTGAACTGACAAATATTTCACTGACCAGGTCAGTGTACACTGTCAGTCTTGGCTCAGCAGCTCAATAACAAAGCCAGTCAACCGCACCATACTGTCACAACTGGTGGATTCTGGTAAATCACTCAGTGTGATGGAGAAATTTACTCGAATTTAACGAGTTAAGGCAACCCAGTCAAGGTCCGGGGGGCGTAGAACCATGTTCACTAATACAACTCACTCCTGAGTTTTCACAACGTTTTGTTGAGACTTTTGAAATACCTTAACCAATCCCGTGTGTGTTTCTGTTAGGACCCATTGTTAAAGTGGAATCTTGATTGTGGCTCCATATTGATTTGAATGATATCATTAACCATCCGTTTGTTGGTAACTTCACTACTGGTTTGCTGGTAAAATTGTTATTTAAGTATGATGTATTATCCTAACGACGATCCACTGAACTATTTTACATTTCATCGAATAACTTACAATCAATCAATCAACTTTGATTGGTTTGTGGGAGCACCGAGCCAAGGCCACCAGCCATATGATCGACCATTCCTACGCATGTCTAAATTAGGATAGGTTGTCAGTATTCAGCTCAAAACGTGAACAGTACCTGTGGCACTATCAACTAGAAAATCAACCGAAATGAACGATCAAAACAGACGAACCGGTCAGGCACGCTAACCAGCTGAAAATTCATTGGAAGCACGAGTTCACTTAGCGTCCCAGACAACGGTTAGATGTCTAACTAAAGTTCGGATAAAAACACAACTCTATTAGTACTTACTGATCGAAATAGACCATGACTGATTGTGGTCTTCTAATTGCAAACCATACACTTACAAAGTACATACAAAAAAAAACCAAATTTGTTTCACCGACAAGCAATAAATTAATCTCACACTGATTGTTCTGTTAGTCTTCCGTCTTATCGTGTGCACGAAATTAAATCTAGTACTCTAATTACTGACACCTGGTTCCTAAGTTTTAAAATTACGGCAAATAAAATGACGCGGTATAAATCAGATTTGTTGTCAACAGTGAAATTACAAAATTCATAACATTTTATTTTGTTTGAAAGCAGGTCAAAAACGAGTACAAATATCGATTGTAAAGCAAGATAGAAAGAGTACATAGGAGTTGGAAAAATACGTGTAAAAAAACAGGTAGTAATCAAATAGCCAATAATGGTCTTTGTGTTATCTCGAAAGGACCAACTTTTCCATGTTTACTAGAGGTGACTCAATGGCCAAAGACAACAGGAATGAAACGGTATAGCTAATGAGAACAACTGTCCCGAAAATGGTGATCTGAAATGAAAAAAGTAACTCAGTATTGTTTCGTATAAAATACTTGGAAGGTATTACAAACTGCGCGTTTCATTGTTACAGTTATATCCTCAAGAACAATTAACAGCAATGCTTACTGTGTCCGACGATCGGTACTAAAACTACGGTGAACGTTAACAGTCATTAATTCGAAGGGACAACAGTGTACGGTTTCTAGCATAGTTTGTTCTGCTTCATTTAAACAGCCTAAAGTCAGAGAAAGTGCATTTGTTTACGACCTCATTTATGTGACCAAAGCACGTGAACTGCTATCATTGAATGTATTACTAATAAGTAGTTTGACAAATGTATGATTTCAGATGAGACCCATGCCAGGAGCTCGGGTAGGTAATCGAGTCCAAATGTGAAATTTTCGAGCTCCTGGTATGGCTTCGTTGCTCAGCTGGTACAGCGCTTGCCGTGTTTAGGCATGGCGTTTCTGTCGCTGGTTCGAATCCAACCGAAGCTCTAACTTCTCACAATTGGGTCTCATCTAAAATCATTGAGTGTGACTAAGTTACTGATCAGCCAGTCAGAGAGTAGACATGTGTCAGTCAAGTGTAAATGGACAACCGACAGTTAAACACTCAGCCTTTCATTTTAAAAAGGATAAATTGGCGATAAGGTCAGTTGAAATACACTTGAGGCTAAATGAGAAATTGTAAACAATCTGTAGCCTGTCAGGGGTAGCTTGCATTGGTAACCCTTTGCATCTGACACACAAAAGTATTCAGACCACATGGACTAAATAAAGGTTTTTGAGGGATCAAAGTAATAAAAGAGGTTAATTGTCGATAACACACCGTTTTGCCTTATCCACTGTAAGTAAGCGGGAAATGAGTTAGTGGACGTCATATCTCACGTTGATATGGTGTGCATGTTACAATGTTGTGTTGATCCGGATGGTTAAATTAAACAGGGTTTCAACTATTTCAGGCGCAGGCAAGAGAGAAACAGCCAGACGAGAATTCGTTACGCTGGCTTACTGAGAGTGCCTGGGTTGAGAAGCACCACCTTGTAAGTATACAGCAGAACTATATCTATAACCGCATCACTGCCGTCCTTCATGCATGGAAGACGAAGGCCATAGATTTTATCGAATGTACACCAGTTGCTCAAAGATTGACCGTGGCCACTGGCATATTATTCTGTACATACAGTACTTCTTAGAAGTTTGAAACGTCTTTGAATACACTTACTGTGAGTCGGTGTGAGTGGAATGAGAGGTGAGTGTTTTGCTAACTGCACCCCAGGGCTGGGTTAACCCCTCATTGCTAAGTTAGTCAGACTCTTAAATTATTGGGTCTAGGTAGATTATCAAGAAAACCTTATGTGCTTTTTACTTGGAGATCATGATTTCAAGTCAGAGGATCTCAGTGAAATCCTCCGAGGAAATCCAGCATCTTCTTGTCCCTCAGGTTCTACAGTTCAGATGGAAATTCCATACGGAGAACTGCAAGCCATTTTGAGACACACCTATGGAAGCACAATATTTTTGCTGGGACAAGGAATTTCCTTGCGCTAATAGATGGGTGTGACATCTAACGACTTTAACGCAACGTCAGACTAATTACAGTAAGGCCAAGTGAGAACGGTAGTGCTGTCTCAGCCTCGAGTATCACTAGGTAAAGTAAGTTACAGAAGGAAGGCGAAGATTACGCCTTCTACTGGATCGGTTAACCAATAGATAATGTTCCGAAGCGCTGAATCTGTTCCATTCTCACTGATCCCAGAGATTCACTTATGATACTCGGACTACATTGTATCAGGCCCCGAATACTGTCTATGTGCCTGTGACTCAGTGGAGGCAATCCTGCGACTTTCCTCAATGCTACTAGTCCAGATATGTGCTACACCGATGATCACTTTTATGTACAGGTCTTTGGTGAAAAGCGGTTGAAACCGGTGGAGGGTTATTGGTTCCTTCTAGATGCCTTCAAAGTAAGGAATGGGATTAGCCCAACGGTTTGGGTGGGCGTACTTAGACATCAATGCTACGGTGGAGCCAATAACTCCGGCTGTTTACCACTTACGATTTGGATGTCACGAACCCACGTTTTAAGCAGACCGCAAGCGACACAACGATTTGGTCCCATCCATATGGCACTTAACGTTATTCGTTCGGTTGCATAACCGTTCAATAGCAAGGAATCTGCGGAGTACGTGCCACGTGAGTGATGCGTGGTACTGAATGTGAAATTGATCGTTTGCTGACCAGGACCAAGCGAACCTGTCAAATGTGGATCAGCCTTACGTAGACTGACGCTGAATGTTAGGTAGATGGAGAGCCCAAATACGAAGATGACTTTTCAGACTGCATCTGTCGTTCATCTAAATGGCGTATTTACACAACTACCCAAACGGTATGTGGTAATATCACAAAAAACAAATCATGATGGCTGTAATCACAACACTCAGTAACAAATACTAGAAACGCTCAAATAGATTTGGCGATTACGAAGCATCCATCCCCAGATTGTTCCGAGAAAACAGGCAAGCTCCTAGTCTTTCCACAGTGTATCCAAGCAATGAGGATAGGAAAAGTCAGTTCGTAGCACTCTCCGTCAAAATACTAAGTTTCGCGGAATCAAAAGTGAGTGACAAAAAATCAAGGTCATCTGGTGCAAAGTTATGCTGAACGCCGACAACATAAGAAACTTGGTGGCTAGCTTAAAACAAATTTGGGTCCATCCATTCGTCCGTTCAGCCCGCCAAACCAATGATGGGTGCGAACTTTGGTATTTCATGTATACAAACGGAAGATGACAAGAAGTTCTGGTGAAAATATTTCAAAAACACGTTGCACTGATATTCGACGGTTGCCTGGATGACAGTAAATAACCTGCTTCGGTAAACCACTAAAGAGGTAATTATTTTCGCCACAGACACGGGCGATATACAGATAACCAACAGATAACTACGAGGCCGAAAATTTGTTGTTGTAAATGGGCTATCTTGTGAAGCATAGAGGTCCAGCTTTAGATCGTGATCTGTTGCAGTTGGTACACTGCTTCTAACAGCTAGACACCATTTAGCATTTTTTCACAAGCCAATGTCAAAATCCATGAAAGCTATGTTGCACCCAAGGAGTGAGTTATTAGCATTCCATCAGTACAGTAACGAATCACTGAGGTGAGTAGAACAATTAATCCTCAAACGGAGATATATTAATTTGCATCTCCCAGTGGTTGTGCCTGATCTATTTTGAAAAAATGAACGTTTTTGATATGCCATGCAGTCTTGTAAATATGAGAAGCAAATGTATTGCAACCCTTGTAAACCGAAGGTATTTGGTTAACTGAAGAACCTAAACAGATAGTATGATGGTTTTAGGCTTGAATTTTATGAATATTGGCGCTTTACAAATGTTTCAGGTGAGTATGAAAATTTTACCCATTCACTCACGCTAGTTGCCGATGAACTAGTTTGTGCCTGTTGTGACCGCAAAAAACGCTTGGCCTGAGAATTTGTTTATTGCACAGACTCCCGTATAGGTCATGTCAAAAATCAAACCACAAACGCGTATACTCATTGGCAAGTTAGATTTGCATTCACATCCATCATTGTCATTCGCCTTGGTGGAACTTCTGCTTAGGGCGTACACACTATTTCGATAGTCTCTCCTTGTCCTCTGTCTTCCTGGCATTCGCAGCTTGCCCTTTTGTTCCTGAACGTTGCCTGTGAGTAACATACTACTTGTGAGCAGTATACTACTCACAAAGAAACTGCCTGTCATACAACAGTACCCACATTAGTACTTCCGTTGACCGTCATCAGTGTTGTGTAACCTTGTTTAGCCGGGTTGGTTACTCATCTACCCCAAGCTTTCTTTTTTCCCTCCATTCATCTGCTTAATCATGTCTTAATCGTTGTGGTTCATGCAAAATCTACTGAGCTTCCAAATGGTGGTTTCATTATCATTGAAGATGTAGGCTGAAATCAGTCTAAGTGAATTCTTTATTAGCTTCCGTTCATATATCAGTATTGCTTATCTCAACAGATTAAATGCTGGATTCCATATAACTCATTTACAAGTGTTTGTACTGTTCTCACGATCACAAACAATTGAGATATACTCCTTGTATCCAGTTTCAATGATTACTGTATACGACAGTATACTAGAAATGTGGATATAAGCTTAGTTTGAATTTGGGAGTGTGGTGGGTGAAAGATATCAATCGTCTCGCTACATTACAACGTGCTACCACACAATTTACAAAATGTTGGTCGCAAAATGGCAAGGGTTGAAGGAATAAAAGTAAGCGTTATAACATAAAATTTCATCCAAAGCGTAAAACAGAAAATCATCAATGACTTATGGTTGAATAAACGATCGAAGTGATCACAGAACTATTGCAGCGTCAAAGATGTGCAACATAAACTTTACTTTGGCATTATGGAGCTCAAAACGAGGTATCAGTTAACCTTTTCATATGCACTAGAGAGAAGTGATTCAAGCTGGACCTGATCTGGATATGATCTCATTTTTTAATTTGTAGGCTATGTGACAGACACTAAAAGAACAACCAATCTAAGAGATGTGACAAACAATGAGACAAGTGAAAAAACTCACCAGGTAGAGATTGTCTAACAACACCGGGGACTGGCTACCCAGGGCCATAAACATAATGACGATTGGATGCACTAAGTAGGCTCCGTAAGTTAGGCGGGCAAACGGACGGAATGCGGACCACGAAAGAAACGATCGAATTGGAGCTAAATCCGGATTGGAACGAGTGTGAACAAAGGAAGAGAGAGAGGACACTTTGAGTACAAAATACTATAGCCCGTTCAGTGAAGCATAGTTAAAAGGATACTTTGTTTTTCAAGTTGGCTGCCTCATGCTACTATCTGAAATCATAACAAACATCTGAGCTGCCAAAAACATTCCGTTGAGAATTAATTACAGGTGTTCAAATCGTGTTTAGAAACATTCATAATAAAACTTTCGGAGGGCTTACAGTATGCACAAATCATACACTTTCAGCAATGTTGTTGATGCCAGGTCTGTTGAAATGATCACGTGAGTGAGTGACAATGAAGGTAATCACGTTTACTAAACCAAATTAAAGAGCTGGATCAGTTTTACCGGAGAAAGCAGATCATGTTGACAAGATGCTTCATATTTTATCAAATCAATCGAAGTTCCGAAAGTCGAAATCGGGGAAAGGTGAGATTACATCAATAGAAAAGGGTTTATCCAAGCTACTGCGCCAAATGAAGTAGACTAACGTGATTAATGCAGTCATTTTGAGAGAACCAGCCCGATCAGTACAATTATTACAAGACTGTACAGATTCCCCAAATCCCACAAAGATAGGCTGCAATTATGTCAGATTCTTGACATAAACAATTCACCGCTAACTGGTTCCAGTACTTGAACCAGTCGGCACAAAAATAACTCCATTTAGTCTGGAAGATACCTTTCAGTTTGTGAACTCTGTCGACTTACTGGGCATTAAAAGTTACCAGGTGGTTTCCCTGATTACCGAACCACTATCCACAAATGTGGCGCTTAAACAGATGGTAGAATACTTATGCTGCTACACTGAAGAGAAACGAATGGAAATTGACATTTCGGTTGAAAAATTGAAGGAGTTTTTGTCACATTGCACGTAAAACGTCCAATTTAAACTCAGTTTTGATATTTATGTAAACAGAAAGATGTGATAACTATTTGGCCAGTTGCATGCAAGCGTATTTATGGCCAGAGCGAAACTTAATCTGTTAAGATCAACAATTTCCGAATTTCTGTTCCAAAGACGGTATGTAGACGACATATTCGGCGTGATCAAAGGCTCTACTGAAACGCAAGACCTTCTACTGTCATTTAATCGTGCATACTCGACTATACAGTTCACTCTGGAGGAGGAGGAGGAGGATGAGGAGGATGGTAGGTTTTCCTTTCTTTTTGTGTTAATGCACAGTAAAGTGGACGGTTCCCAGGAAAGATACGTTCGTAGGAAAAAGACATGGACGGGGCAGTACACACATCTCCTGAGCTTTGCTTTAGGGAAGAAAAACAATATTCGATTTGCTGTCTAGTCGATACAGTCAGAA
>JTDE01001989.1:15173-41300 GCA_014338405.1 Paragonimus skrjabini miyazakii
TACTGACAACGAATTGCAACTAAGGCAATAGTTAGTAAACCTGAATGGATATCCGGAGGGGTATATACAGAAAAATACAAAATTGAGAGATGCTCAGCCAGCGACGGAAATAGTACTGAAAAGGTTCATTCTTATCAGTATTTAAAAACGATGCAGAGAGTGAACTTGTCAGTCGCATGGTAACAAATGAATTGACCAGGACCAGCCATGTTGCCAGAACGATCGTGTTATTTAACAGCCCACCGGTGTGAGTGTCACATCTCAAAGACAGTTTACCAACGTTTTCATCGTCACTCCGTGTTTATTCCCTTATCTGCTGTTGGTAAGCCGGTTAATTTAGGACAACGATCTAGCAACTATCAGACAGGATCCGTAAACATATTCATAAATGGCTATGTAATGGTGTGACAAAACCCATTTCAGGTGCTATCGGATAATATCTGATCACCACCAGCCATCAAGTCACAGTCTACAGAGCGTCCGAAATTATTTACAAAGTATTGCGCGTCCATTCCTGAGTAGTCAAGACAAGATTGTTATCGACAGCAGTAATGATCGCTGTCAGACTGTACAGCCCCATATGTTTGCCCAAAAGAAATTCGTACAGGCTATCCTTATCCCGTGGCCAACCATGTGCAAACCGCCTGAACTTCATTTGCCCAATATCCCACGTTATTACGTACGGGCCACATGTTTTATGACACACACACACACGCAAACTCATCACCACCCGGTTAGACAGCCATCCGCAATTACTATGAGTACTATCATGGCGTTTAACTATAGTTTAGTCATATACATTAGTCCAATGAGTTCGTTGTAATTGTATATGCCTGATAGAAATTACCGAAAACAGCTGTTAGCATCTTTGACTTTTCATAGTGCTGTGCAGCCTAAATCCAGCTGGCTTATGTGTGCTTTTAGGCAGGCTTCGAAGCTACAAAAATGACAGAACCGAAAACTATGAAGTTTCTGTCACTCAAAGACGTTTAAGTGTAAAATGGACTGCTCTTTCATTAAGGAGGTGTAAAACTGTTGTTCACTTTGGTTAATCAGTTCTGGGAGCCTTCACAATTAACTGAATGTTAGGAAAATGCTTGGTTTCACTGAAAAGTGCTTTATGTCAATTATTGACTTATTCCACTTTACTGGGCTTCAATTGCATATCGTATGAACCGAACTAACTGGGTTCACATTTTAATGCTTGTTCACAAGAAAAATAAGTCCAGAGAGGTTGGCGTCACTGCCATTCATGTTTGCAAACATCATCTGATAATAAGTCAACGTTTATTTTCAGTGAGTGAAGTGATCATCTTGTACCAGTCCACAATAACACACTGCACATATCGATCATGCAGTTCACTGCATGGTAAGACAATCCGACAATCTGTTTGTGTTACATACCAAAAATCTGATTAGTTTTATTTGGAATACAGAGTTGTAGCCGTTTTCTCTCAGTCTCATGTTCAACCTAATTGATCGATTCACAAAGATGCGCGCTCAACAGTTAAACACAAAATCCAGTCTTTGGTTCATTGAATGGCCCCAACAAAGCAGTGTAGTGTTATAAATCATCTTGTGTCCGAAACATAAGAAACGATGATAAAATGTTTCTAAACTACAGAAGGAGAACGTTCTTCTATCTCCCTGCGGTAATACTCTTCTGGAACTACTATAGTCGTAATGCGGTCACTTCGACAGGACTGTAGACAGAACATTCACGATGAATTCAAGACGTAGTATACCAAACCAATCTAACAAGTAATTTCTTAAGGCAGTGATGTGTGAAAGCCACTGCTCTAAACCACACTATATGGAAACTAGATCAGAACAATAGAATTTTCACAAACTTTCACTACGAAATTTAGTTCCCGTCTGATTATGTGATTTTTGGGGATAAAACATGTCAAAGATTTTGTTCTAGTTCTGGGTGTTAATAGAGAGTCAGAGTGTAAAACCGTCCTGTTGCCCTGCAACACAGCAAAAATCTCTGATTTGAAAATGACTGGAAGGTCTAACCCAAGGGTTTGTCGATTTGATTGCAAAAAACGGGTATATTTTGTAGGGATGCCTCGGCAAACTGAGTATCGTTCATAGTCGTTAGACGCATGCACTGTTTGCCAAGCTCTCGCGTAATCGGTGCAATGTATGTGGTGGTCACTGGATGGTTAGACAAAATAGAACAATGCCACACATCAGTAAATTAAAATATATAGTTCATGTTGGTGCTTCGAACGAAGAATATATTAGCCCCCATCCCTCCGACTGAAAATCGTTAGGGAACCATGGCATCTAACCAGGTTGGCGACCAACTAATTACCTGTTTTTGTTTTGTAAAGTGCAAGCACCTCTGATGTTGAATGTCTGAGTTTGGGCATATTTTCCCTGCAAACAGTTAGTTCTAATGACTACCAGAAAAGCGATGGCCAGCTGCTTTGACTTTGTTGGATCTCCTCAGCACCAGGTACATCGAGGAAACGAACTTCGTTTACAAGTCAACCACATACGACTGATCGGTTTCGGCCCTTGAGAAAATGAAGCACACCAGTCAAGGAAAGCGATATACTTTCGGATTGATACTAAGGCTAGTTTTACGTCTATGTATGGCCGTAAGTCAGTTAAGGCTCACTGTCAAGCAACGACCTATGCCTATGGCATTCCCGACGATCCTCTATCAGAATTTAAACGGGTTCATGAAGGTTTTTACATTGAAACGTGGTAAAGTTTTCTGTTTGAGCATTCTTCTAAAACGACGGTGACAAATGGTCGTCAGAACTGGAAACAACGCACACCAATTCGGAAGATGAAAAAGTGCTCCATGGCTGAGAGATAACAACACTCATTTGGAACTTTAATAATGAGGTCAGAATCATCAGCTGACAATCACAGAGGTACTGGCTTTGTCTCTATCATGTTCAAAGTATTCACAGGTGTTGCCATTTTGTGACTTCCGAAGCACAGGGAGAACCGAGCAAGACAGGAGCAAGCTGGTACACAACTAGACCACGGGTACATCTATCACATCTTCACTTTGTGACCGACAGCTCTCGTATATTTTGGACTCAACAGCTAATGTCGAGTTGGTTGCTTGTCATATTTTCTGGGACAGTCCGCATCGTAAAAACACTTGCGAAACTTATCCTCGATAGTCATTCTGTGTCCATCTTGAGTGCGGAGCACATATTTATGTGCAGCCTCCTAAGGGGATTTCCACGTCAATCGGCATCCAATGTAAGCATCTGATTTCTGTCTTTCAAGTCATTTGTTGAGTAAATATTCTGAGCTTGCACACACTGTGTTTGAACTGACGAATTTCCTACTCAGTTTATTACGTTTTAATAAGTCAGGCAAATCTTAGTCTGCTTGCTTTTCAACTAAGTGTACATTTATAAGCAGCAAAGGATTTGGTTGACATGTGTTGGAAATTGCCCTTGATCTACTATTGTTCTTGTATTCTCATAGATTTTCAATCAGTCCATTTGAAATAAAATGTTGAATTTAAGTTATACTCTTGTTTGAGCTTGTCACTAGTGTTTATGTTTGTCACAGCGGGGAGTAGAACCCCAGTTACGTTGTTATAAATTAGCCGTGTCAAGTATTAAATCACTGATCACACACTAGGCACGACCAAATTATTGTATACAAATCCCCAGCTACTATCTCTTGACAATAATAGTCTAATTACTCGATCGTCTGGTGAGGTTATACAGTAACTGTCCTGTTAACCTCAACGAATGATGCAACAAACAGAAGTTCTGTGCAAGTTGAATTCACAAAAATCATTGACTTTGTGAAGTGTCTGTTGTCTGACCCTGATTCCTCTTTTTTTAACGACCGGCTATCACCCGATGGGCTAGCTTGCAAGCTGAAGTTTCTTCTCCGGGGCTCATGAATGATAGTTGAAACAAACAGTACTACACGCCAATAAAATCCGATTAACTAAGGTATAGATTTGAACGGTAAAAATGAAATATTCTTGAAAACTCTGCTTCCAGTTCATACTCATATGAAAAATAACAGCCACTTTCTTCAAAAATGATAGTGAGTTACTTTAATTGCCGAACTACCACAGACTACTTTAACAAGATAATGTTAAAATTGTGAGCAATTGTATCACTTGACAAATTCGGAGGGAATTCTTTTTTTGATCTAATTCCGTAATAGATTACCGGTCAAAAACACTTTCGACGCGTACTGATTACCCGTTTATAAGAGTTTTCTAATGTTGACTTCAATTAAAAAGAGTAAAACTCACTGGCATACTGATTTGCACACAAATACGTCACAATTCCCACTCCAACAATAAAAATGGGACGATGCACAGCAGTGTAAAGGGCGGAGACTCCAGTCGACCACATTGGAACCTTCTGACTGAAGAGATCAGCCAGACCGTAAACAGTCGAGATGCAGAATACAGAAGCCAGACTTAGACCCATAAGAGTGAAAAATAATTTTACTGGAGAAGAGACCCGCTGGAACCAAAACAGTCAGAGAATGAGCACAGAAATAAACGATACATGCATTAAATTCAATGCGATACAGGGCCATAGGCCGCAATCAGAAAAGGTGTGTTTGTAAAACTTTGCACAGTCAAAAGCAATGGATGGTGTAATTTTAACTAATTAATGAGAGTGAAACTCATATTAAATTCGCTTTAAATGTAAGGGTCGTACGATTTTTGATCAACAAAGGAGCCTGACCCATTCAAAACATTTGAAATTCACTCATTTTAGAAATGCTTTATTGCGTGATGTGGACATTTGTTTCAACTCGCACTAACGGTGTCAAAAATATCATAAGAACACTCATACTGAACGTGTAGTGCTATAGAATAACTATACTAATCCATATCAGGTTGCGCACCGTCAACCTAAGTTAATTGTACTGTCTTATCCACTCAACTGTGTTGTCTCCATTTAACGGAACATAAAACAGCCTATTGCTGGGTTCGTGGATACAGCAACATTTTTAACGGCGTCAACAGACATTTCGAATCATTCTCATTTTCCACGAGTAAATAGTCACTCGGATTTCTTCCGAGTCAATCAGTATCTTTCATTAAGTCAGTTCCACGTCCATTTCCATTAAATTTAAATGTCTTGGACGATCAACTTTTGAAGACACCCACCCAACTGTCCTACAGAATGGGCTTATCAGATGGACTAGTTTGTTGAAAGCAAGCTCCTAACCGCTAAATACGTGAAAACGTGTTAAAGTTCTACAACAACCCATTCTAACGGAACGCATTACCAGTAACTTTTTAATTATAGTTTTCATTGCTTTACCATTACAGTAAGCCATTTCTTATTATTCTTAGTTAGTGGCTAATCAATAAACAGTAACCGAGAAATGAAGTTGAGCTTAACCACTACCGGTACACACAAAACTGGATGGTGTCACCTGCTCTATCATACAGTCAGCTATAACCACGTGATATAATCCCGAGTTTTTTGAAGGAATGTGTATATGCCTTCAGGCAATATTATTCGCCCGATGGTCCTCGTGTACTATTGACCATAGATTATAGACATTCTTGATTATTAGTTTCAGCTGCATTGTTGAACACTCCAAAGCATGTAAGTAACTTGCGCTCCAATCCTGGTCACTTTCTTCATTTTGACCACTTATAAATGTATAACCACATCCGCAACCTGGTCGCCTCACAAATCCATGTATGCGCATGCCATATCATACGGTTCATGTACGATCATTCAGTTAACGCGGTTTCACATTAATCCTAACATTTTTGCCAAGCAACAGATTGTGAAACCAGAGTAATCGTATTAGTAAATATTTTATCGGCTAAAAATCTAATTATTCGAAAGATAAATATTCCTTTCTCATGGTATATATATCCATTGTTTGGATTGGCTTGGTTTCATATTCGTAGTTGACAAAACACTATAGTGACAACGCTACAGATTTCATTTTCGGAAACTGACGATTGTTAATTGATTTCATCTGCACCCAATGGTTTTGATATCAAGCAGTTGCGGTTTTTTAATCCACCATTATCGTCTTTATTTCGTTAATAGCATGGTTAGTCACTTCTTATCGTTCTTAGTTAGTGACCAATGGATAAACAGCAAGCAATAATTAAGGTGGAACTTAGCCTCTAAAGGAATACATGAAACATGATTGTGTGAACTTCTCGAACGTTCAGTATGCTAACGTCACCTATGTATCGGGAAAGATAAACTTTTTGGAAGCAAGAACCCATTAAAACCCGTGTTCAGATACATTTAGAACATGTACGTGTTAGGCTTACAGAGTCTGAACACACACCTTTTTTTCTTGTGAATTTAGTGGTCCGACAATACTAAACAAAAAGGATGGTAACGGTTAAAGGATGTCCACCGAGTCAAAATAAAAACTACTCATTGAAAGCTCTGATTATGTACACAGAAGCACTGGTCACTACTTACATAACTATGGAAAATGCTAACTCGTTATGAGAAAACAAGCAGTGCGTCTATCGTATTACTACTAGCGTACGGCAAAAGTATCTGAAACTGACACTATCGACACATGTACTGTATACGAAGCCCTCGTGCGTAGGCAATTTATGTCTTACTTTTGTCCAGTTGGTCAATTTTTAGAGACTGTCATGTTTACACAGTACGCGCAAATTAACAGTTTAGAGGCCTGCATGACATAAAGTATAAAACATAACGTACGCTTAGGAATGTGTAACGAACCTTAGCCCCCAGATAATCGAAATGGTGATCACTATTTGGGCTCCCGCCAATCATTTGCGCGGAATACTAGCGCAATGATACCAAAACCGGATGGAGACCTCTGCCAACCATGCAACACAATGTCTACGATTTTTATAGAATATTTCCATACTTTCTACTTCAACTATGATAATGGAACCTCTCCCCGGGCCAACGTTTATTTACAGATACAATGATTGAAATTCTAGTGGATTCAACTATGGAGATTCTCTGGCTTCAACTGTTCAGCGGTGGCGACTTTCGGATGTCCAAGGGGATGTTCACAGGTGTAACCGCGGGTACTAAGGAAAGCGAACTGTCCTCATGAAGCTGGAGCGGACCGCTCCAAGAGTGGTACTAGTGGCTGCATTCGATATCTCAGCCTATTATTGGGATGTGATGCGGCTGCCTCAGGTAGCACGGATTGGATAAAAAGAGGAATCTTCGGCTAATTCTGAAGTACTGTTGAACAAAAACTCTAGTAAACTGGATAAAGATTACAATGGCTAGTCAAATGGTTTACCGATGTTCTCCCAGTGACTACCCACGACCAAGCCCGAATTATCCACATACACAACAGGTGGGCACTGATGAAATCTCAGTAGTTACTGGAAGGTTGAGAACCATGTTCGTGGCTTCAGTGTAGACGAGCACCAATCCCACTAAGAGCCTAATCGAGAGGCTATAGAATATGATGTGACATCTAAGAACGACCTTAGCTGATTTAAGAACAATAGTACCGAGGAACAAACAAAAACCGTTTCATTCGTTTAAAAAAATGAAACTGGACAGAATAGAATGCCCGAATCTACAGTTTAGAAAATGTTAAAACAAACGGTCTTGTGATTGTCGCTTTTGTTGAACCGGTCATATAATAATCACAACAAATAAAATATCAAACGTATTCAGGATAACGGTAGGATAAGACGGTGTTTAGGTGATATGACGATAATTGGTTTCTTTGTCAAAGTGTTTCACGTGAGCCGTATACATATTTCAGACTGTGGTTTCCAGTTTCCCTTCTTCTGGAAGCTGAAATTTCACTGCTAGCACTCTTTTTTGTTTCTTCCCTCGCTACTCATTGGCACTTGTGAGTAATAAACAACAACACTACTATGTGAGTGACAGAAAAATATATTAGCATCCCGACAACACAGTGAAGAAGACAACAACTGGTTAAAGTTCAAAGCTCACTTGTGGCAATCTGTAACCACGATGAATAATCCATCCAAGAATGAGACCCAAGGCATATGTGCTCCAACGTGTGTACGGTTTTATGTAAATGGTGTCGAAGGATTCACTGTAACAAAAAGGCAATAACAAAACTGTGAACCGGCAACAGAACCTTGAATAAACAAATATATTCATCTTTTAAATCAGTCTAAGCAAAATTATCCGAAGTAGAAAAATGAAGTCCAGCCGAGTCTGGAGACACCCAATAAAAGGGTACTTTATCAATATGAGGAGAAAGCAATATGTGACTTCCATCAGGGTGCACAGTATGTCCATAGGCATTTGACTGAATTGTTAGGATCGTATGCTATAAGTTTTAATGTTTATAGATAGCTGAACGAAACCTGGACCGAGACAGTGAACAATTTGACCGAAAGGTCCAGATGTAGATAGATATGGCAGCCGAGTAGCTAAATGATTGCGTAAATGTACTAAGTATGCACACACTGCGTACATCCACAGCGATTCCATACTTCTTCCGTTCACTCACCGAAGCCGAACAATCACATGGTCTTGACTGAAAACAGTTCATTCGAACAGCCCACATTTCTCACTGAATTACTCTTGCGTTCCGCTGTTATCCATCCTGGTCAGCAGCAGTCGTTCGAAATTTTAAAGTGATTTCCTCAAAAGGAATGGGCTAAAATTACGTGCATAGGAGTTTCCGAAATTGATGGAATTACGGTGCAACAATGACGATTCAATTAACATATCAGCCGTTAGTTTGAAGGAGTACACTGAACTTATTGGAGGGAAATGTGAGCAGTACATACCGCAATTACGCAATACATGGCGATTTATTCCAGTTACCGCCAAGCAAAAAGGACCAAATGTTGTAAGCTGATAAGGTTTCGTCTTATCATCTCTTTATTGGGAAGTCCACTCATTAATGACATTTTGTGCTTAACGTCGTCTGTTCAGTAACGATGCCACCAAGCCAGTGGACAGTGTTAAAGACCATTTCAATTCAGTAACAGATAGGATGACTTGACGGCAGATATTTCAAAAACATAGTCGTGAACCAAAATAATATAGGAACACTTCATGGAGTTTATTAACACCATGCAGGAAATAATCACAAAACTCGGTAGTAACAAGCATGGACAAACACTCAAGACTTATCATTTTTTTCACTTACTGTCCAATCGTGTGCGGTTTTAGAAATAGGATGTTTAGTTAGGTGAATTGTTGAGAGGCATGTACACTCATGTGAACTTTGATGAGTCACCGAAATTCGGCAAAGTTTACTGAGCGATCGATACCAAGAAGTCAGTTCGCACATGTAAAAGCACATATTCAGAGTAAGGGCCACATCTTTTTCGAATCCAACGTTCAGTTGCCGACAAATACCTATTGTCAATATGTGCTGCTTGGCCAACATGAATTAATGTAATTTGTAAGATTGTGCAATATCAACTGTCACAGAATCTTACCTCAATGATGCAGAAAATTCTTTTAACTATCTATTTACAAGCAAGCTTACGTGGTTTTCATAGCACTGTATTCCAAAGGCCTGACACCGTTGAACAAGAAGCGAAAACGCGAACAATACTTACTTGCACTTAAACTGTATTGCTCTCATTCTGAATCACAACTCTCTTGAAGATTGTTACAAGTTGTTGACTAGATTGTCACATATATTCATTTTTAATCTACCACCATGTGTTCAAAAGCAAAAATTTCAGGTGCAACAATGTCTGTAGTTTGTTGGGATCCGAATGATCTTATCCAAAACCGGCAGGTCACTGTTCGGTCAACGGAAAACTCATAGTGTACCCATTACCGCACCTTCAATAAACTTGTCCGTATATGTTCCCTAATTACCATGTTGACATCGTCATGTTGGCACTTTGGTCATTTTCCTCTTTAACACGTCTTATCCACTATGTAACCTGTCCCGACAGTGATAACCCATTACCTCACATTCTAATAGATAACATGAAATATACAGGCGTTTGTGTGTATTCGATCAAGGCGCCTGAAATGCCCGACATGGTCAGCGGCTCTAATTCTGTAAGAAACGTTTATGTCGATGCCACCTACACATTAGCTTGTTCATTGTTTGACATCGCTTTTAGTTAAAAACACTACAACAACTTTTCAGGTTCTGTCACACTACACTGTGATGCAATAAGCAAACTGATTGTTCAACGCTGCACAGTATGCTGAACAACACATACTGCCTTGATACCTCCACATGAGCTGAACGGTACGCGATCAAACAGGGAGAACTTCTGATTCTTAGACTTGTACAGTTCCATCCAATAAATAACTTACGAGTCAAGAGATATTCTCACATCAATCCATCCGTCCATCGTACCACCACAAGTCTCCACTGTCTTAGCCGGTGATTCGCAATAGTTGAAATTATTTCTAACGCGTTATTCGAAGTTTGCTAGGTTCTAACGTTATGTACGACCGTTTTCTTGCTCACGTATATTCGATACGCTGCTACTTACTAACTGTTATCGTTACTCCCTTCTGATTATATGCAACTTTTGCGCCAGCTGTTACATACTTTTGGTCAGGATTTTCCAGTTATGTTGTGTGTGATTCAGATCATGCAACCAAGCAAGACAACCTGAGTAGCCTATACCTTGTGATAAGCTGAATTCTCCTAAATGGTTGAACCGATGGGCCGAAGTAATAACAATGTGAGAAATCCGTACAATACTGAGATCAGATGTTCCAGTAAGGCCTATGGTACGGTCATGAAATACCAACCGACTTCACCAAGTTAACCGGATACTAGCCCAACCATAGTGTTGTTGGACTACGCCTATTTCTAATATTTGCACGAGCAGCAGAACACGCAGCAAAATGTTAAAAACAGCTAATGTCGCAACAACCTCAAACCGATGAACTTGTTACACAGAAACCTACATTATCGACTGCTAGCCACATCATGTCAGCAGGCCACGAAGTTGATCAACTTACCAAATTCGAACTATTGTTTCATAACCTGAACACTGAGCTGATTGCATATCACAAATCTACGTTGATTAGAGCTCATCAACCGGTGCCGAATGCGCGAAGTTGATTGAATTAACTCATCATGCTGCAGTGCTGTTGGTGAGATAATAGTGAGTGTTAATGTGTATATTCATTTCCTGCCGTCACTAGTTATCCGTCGTGTATATCCTGCCTGTTTCACGTGAGTGACTGATAACAGTAAACGAAAGGCTGGTAACGTATGTCTTCTTTCTGTACTAATATATTTGCATAACCTGATTTTCATTGAGTGTTTATAGCCAATTAGTCGCTTGTCCTCCCTTTCCGTATCGTAACGCCCCATTCAACTCAATAGAGCGATTCCAGATGTATTCAGACAGTCCGCTAAATACAACATGAAGTTGCTCACTATATATATTTCAACAGAATATCCAGTTTTGCGGCACGTTTTACATCGAATAAACCGTTTTCAACGGGTTAAACTAGTGACTAAATTAGTATGAAATATTGGGGAAAATTCACAGTTTGTCAGTTATGTCAAGATAACAACAACAGAAATAACAGCAACACGTTTCGTTACAAGTGACTGGGTAGCTTACTTGAGCGACTTCCGCTCTGAGCTGATATACTTAAATTATTCATTACTGAACACTATCTAATCTGAAAGTATGTTCCATTCAACTAGTCATCCTAAGGCTACATCTACTCCAGTGATTTGTTTAGTCCTTTCTAGTTTTCATCCACTGCACACTTATCCCACGGTAGTTCTCTATTGGTTATCATAACGTCAGAATTTCTACAGGTAAATAACATTAATTCATTGAACTTTGGTATAACCAATTAATTCATTTTATCCGTGACGCCAGTGAGTTGATCCCCAGCTTGTTTGTGGCTTCCATGTAAGACGTAGAATGGTGTCAGTTGACATCAATTACGTTATACATAAGCAGCAGGAATTATTCGAGATATGCGTGGCTTCGTAGCTCAACTGATAGAACGCTCGCCGCGTTTAGACGTGTTGTTTCTATCGTTGGTTCCAATCCAGCTGGAGCCCTGACTTTTCACAATTGGGTCTCGTCTGAAATCATAAATCTACCAAACTACTTAGTAATATATAAATAGGCTGCCTTATTCTGACCGCCAGTTTGCCACCTTCAGACGAACAGCTGGAAAGTGTTCGTAGGCGTCGTTTAAAACGGCAACCAGTTTTGACAGTCCAACGGAGCATTTCCAAGTATGAAGTGAACTTGCAAAATCTTGAATTTCCAACGTATATCTAGTTCCAGTACGCAAAATGAGACGCTCAATTTAAAGTTGCCATCAACAATGTAGCGTCAGCGTTACACACGCAAAGTACAACACATCTGATATCGCAATCTATTGACTAAATATTCCATAACAGTTTCAGCTTTGTCGTTGTTGTAACAACGAATACCACTGGGTTTGATCGTCAAAGATCACTGACATATATCCTGTTTAGGAGACTGCATAATTCATTCATACGAACTGATATACTATAATTAAATGTACTGTACTGGCACTACACGTGATTCACAATGAGTCGCTTGCTATCAGGCGCTTTCAGAAGATACAAAAATGAAAAGTCTGAGTGTGTTATTAGTTTTGCCATCTTTTATGTCACCAAATACACTTAGGAATATATGGTCCACTTTCGGTCGATTACACCAGTATCTACCCTTGAAAATAAGCATTTGTATGATTCCATTAGGCTAGCGTTTACCTACCCTACCACATTTTAATTCCTCCATAGCTGTGCATGAGAAACTAGTAGACCACTCACAAGGATAATTTAATCTAGTTAATATTTATAAATAGTATCTAGATAAGTGTGCAAACCAATCACCAAAGATTGCAGAAATATTCCCCAGTACAATAAGTATAGATCAGAATGCCCAGAAGGAATTAGACTACGTGAACGCAAACAAGAGTACTATTTAAATTTCTGGCAACAATGTTGTTGATAGAACTGGTTTTACTCTGTATGGTGTCACTACAAAGGACTGGAAAATAATTTCTGAAGAGTTAACGTTGACTACTCGAAAAATGTTTCAACATAATTGTAACGATAAAAAATACAGTCCGGTGCGAAGAATTCATATGCCATTAGGTCAAGTTCATAATAAAAATTAACAGACGAAGATCTGTTGACTGTTACAAACTGAAAAACGAGTTTATATGCCATCGGTTCTTCGAAAATTAGTTTAGGTTATCTGGTTTGTTAGAACGGACAGGTAATTATTGACGTGACACTTCGAAATATTTCCGTAGTACCCAGTCAGCTCAATCTTTCTGAGTTTGGGCATTTTTGAGATTCACATAATACTGAGTATAATACAGTAAAGTAAACTTTTGAATCAAACATATATTCGGAAAACCAGTAATCCTACTGAATCAACTTACGGTGAAAGTAGTCCCGGATAGTAATCGTTCGAGTAAGCTATTCCAAATGTTGATAGAATGGAAGACATAACTAATAGGATCGCAAACAGCATACCAGCAATTGCATTCCTAAAACATAATGGGAGAAGTTTAACATTGTAATTATTCAGTCAAACCACTGTGCTAAAATAAATCGTTCAAATGAATGACTTATTGTTGATTATTTTAGTCGGACCTGTTCTATGGTTTCCTATATGCTAAATGGCATGCTACCCATACGATTTGTTTGTTTGAACATATCAGTGTTCTGTTAGAACATCAATTACGAACTATTTCTTTGATCACTAATTTGCACGTTTTAATCGTATACAAATGGTTAACAAGGTATTGTACGGAAGATTGGAAAATTCGTCGAATGGAAATTTTCAAACTTCTGCTTGCAGAGGTCGTGAGCCAATTGATCTAACAAGACTGAGGCTTGTAATTCCAATGACCAGCATAAAACTCAATGTTAGCTTAGTTCACGACCGCAATCAACATCGACTGAAAAGAACTTCTAGGTCAGTTTCATGGCTTATTAGAGAAGAAGACCATCTGACTTGAGTTGAATCGGCTTTAGATGAAGATTAACAATGGCATATAACTAGAACCATACACACACGGCTAAAAACATGTGATCGAGGCGTGTTCAAAATGTAGGTATGCGTGCCGATAGGTTCTAATTAGAAAAGTGAATTATGTGGGATTGAAATCTAAGTGAAAACTTAGCATATTTGCAAATACAGCTCAACAGAAAAATGTAACTACAAGAACAGACGAAACAAGTATAACGTGTTCCTGTCAACATCACATGTTTTATCGTTAAGTTCAATGTGAGTCCATTCAGAGAGTTGATTATTCGACTGCTGTATCTTAGTATTTTAGAGAACGTGGTTGTAGAACGGTAGTGAATGTTTTTCCATCCCCAGCCCTAGCAGTTTTACATTCATCAACTCAGTCGCTCTGCTTCAAATCGCTATCTAGCACTGTTTACTACAGTAGAGGTTGGTTTACGCTTATAGCCAAACTAAACAAACATCAAGTCACTCGATCAACCTAACTGCAACAGTTCAGATGAGGTGTATAACATGATTGTGGACAACTTTATTGCAACCAGAAGGAGGTTAGTTATAAAGAGATGAATTATCTTTTCACACCTCCATACAGAGTAGGTGCGCATTTACAGACATCTTCTTTGATAAACTGATAATATCAAGAACCAACTCTCTGATGTCGCCGTTACGAAGTCTGTAGAACGTTAAACTTCCTCTAAACAGTCTGCTAGTGTAAAATGTGTAAACTTTGTCTACAAATCTTGAGACAGGTATAAAGTAATCAAAAAGATTTAGTTGGTACGAAATAGTCCGATAACACGTAATCTGTAAGGTGGCATTGCTTTATAATCCTAATTAATCAACAAAAGTATATGATCGTTTTAAGAACTTCTGATTACATTTGGGAGGTTTTAATGTTTTCAATTTATAAACCGTTTATTAAATCAGAATTCAGGCCAACCTGGTTGTATTAGATCATTTGCAGAAATTACCTTACTTATGATTCTTAGCTGTATTTGGATGTTTACTAGACAGTAGCACATTTCATATGTGTCCATTCTATATATCTGGTAATATTTTCCACGAATATTGTCTGACAAATCAGTGTTTGTTTCATTGAATCCGTATCCAAAACGTCGTTTAGCTGATATTGGCTTGATGATTCCTTCATAAACTGCAGCTTGAGTATGCTACCGTAAACCGAGATGTGACAGTACACATCGTACGAGCTTATATCATTTAATTAGTTTCAATCATGTTCAGATATAATTGGAAGATTGTGGATACTAAAATAGTCTCTTGATGCTTTTCAACCGTACTATAAACCTGTTTACTCTGAGCATAAAACATAGCGATCATTGTTTGGCAACTGAAATGAGGTGGCTGATCAAAAATTCGTGAGGAAAGCATGTCCCTTGCAAGGAAAACCCGTAGAGAAATTTTTTAACATTACTCTGCAACTCAAAAGTAGGACACACAAGAGGAAGTGTCATTACGAAAGACTTCTGCTTGATGAAAACTGCTAATCATCGAAGTTTATAAAGGAAGGATTAACAAGTGCACAGCATCAATCTGTATTAAATCAGTCTGAGTATTTCGTTTTATTTTTGTGAATGTGGACTTTGAAAGTGTGTGTACATCACGAATATGACAGACTTGTGCCATTTTCAAGGAATCATTTAAAAAAAAGCAAACCGTGATTAGGAAAAAAGTAGAACAATCGGTGATTTAACCAGAGAAATTCTTCTCGAAAATTTGGCAAAATTTCATCCACTTGCAGAGAAGTATAACAGTATTCGGAAGTAGTGGGTTCTGCTAAGAAGAATAAAAATGTTACGGAATTGAACTTAAAAACCCACAGTGATCAGACTTACAATTTTTGCACAAACTTCGTCAGTTACTTTATTATTTATCGTTCTGGTGGTGGCTAGCCGAATTCACAATGAAAAATTAATATGGTCAGGTAGAGATATACTGTAGACTCCCGGGAGGTAATTAGAGACGATGCTGATTCAATGCAGTTCTTTCTACATAAATCGGACACCACTCAAAATTGATGGCAACTGAGGCATTCTTTCGAGTTTCGCTGTTGTTATAACTCGTAAGTAGTGCATATCCTTGTGACCGCCGAGACGAAGAAACCCGCCAAGCTTTCATGAGGTAACCGTGTTGACCACTGCGCCATTGACTTCACATTAGGTACGACCGAATTATCATATGTGAGCGCTCAACCACATTTGTCTGTGAGTAACGCCCGGATTACCGGATCATCTCTTCAGGAAGCACAGTAACTGTACTGTTAACTCCAGTTGTAGGATAAAAATTATTGACAAGTGCTATCAAGGGCGAAACCGGAGTCTAGTGGTTCTTTTCGAAAGGGACAGACTAGAAAGTATGTGGAAACGCCACAGTTATAATCAATTGTGAGTGGCGTTCATTTTACATTAAAAAACCCAAAATCCTCTACTTCTTACTAGTAAACAATCCTTTTTAGCGGATGACTTCATTAGATCGCTTTCTAAATGTTCGCGTAGCTGTTCTGCGCTAGCTGGTATCCGCACTGTGCTAAATTATGCCACGTGACTCGGACAGATTATCCGGGGAAAATGGTCCGAGTTCGCACATAGTGGTCACATGACTAATCAATTTTCAAAATATCGTCTTTGTGACAGCTGCGTCAACAACCATCGAACATATATGGCGTTGTTCAGTTTGACCGGTTTGTCCAACATACTGATCCGTATGACCGCGTTGTAATCGATTATCGATGTTTGGTTTTAGTTATTTCCATTGCAACACGCATCACTAAGTACACGACTGTCATTCCTAAGTATTGTCAGTAATTTCAGTATGAACATCACCCAGGTCCGTCTTTAGATCTACATATTTGCTCAAGGAAATACCCAAACCAATACTCATTACATGGAAACTTGACACATCATATTACATCACACGTTATATACTTCAACACCTCCACTAACCGTAGACTGAAAACCCGTTGCAAGTGGTTAATTCAGCTAGACTATTCACCGATGATAACAGATCAGCAGTGACTATAAAAACTCTTCGAGGAATAACAAAGCAATGCGGAAAAATGTGCAAATCACCAAACCAGTAAGCAAAAATTACTCAAATCAAATCAAGAAATTGCGTTACACATTCTGGAAAGTGGAATTTCGTCCAATGCCATTGCCACACACTACTACTGTACGAGTTATAAGGAATCGATTATAAGACAAAAAAGCAAGAAACATCTTTGGTGTGCAATCAGTTTCCAAATAAACTTCAAGAGAATGATTAAGTGATTAATTAAAATTACTACCAGATGAAGACTACCTGAAGACGTGACTAGGGCAGACAGAAGCCTGTGTCTAAGCCTATCAACAAGATTTTGTTAAATTTGGAAGTGGAATAGAAATTAGCGTATTGGATCAGCAGTGTTATGCGCTTGCGTCAAAAAATCTTTGTTCATAAAACAAACAAAACAGCACTACAACCAGTGTGGAGATACACAGGAACTGTTAAATTGTAAAATGCTGTGAAAATTAGAAGAAAACGCATCCGGAGGAAGCATATGATTTTCACAATACACCAGTAATTCTGAAAGGCACCGCATATTGTTGGAGTAAGTAATACCAAAACCTTTAACGAAAATAACATTCAACACAGCACTTACCAGGTGACCAAGCTGATGAATATCGGAGCCAGAACAACGGTGAATTGAAAATCATTCGAGAGGTACCAGGACCAAGCCATACACTAGAAGCAGGAAAACGTCAATTGATTTTAGAGTTGAAACTCACGATCTGAATGTTAATTGTGTAAAAATGTGAAGGACCTCTGAAGAACGGATGAGGCTAGTCGTTTTATAAATACGCAATTTGCTACGTGAATAAAGATCACTGTATGGATAGTTCAATTATCCGCGGTCAACTTGAAAGTGTGTTTAGGGTTCTAGCGAACCCTAGCTAGAAACGACTGTTAACGTCTCGATGAGCCACACCAGTACCACGCAAGTCGGGGACTGAAATTCACGATCTGCCTGCAAGTTACTGGCTACTAAGCTAAGGGACCGTTGTCCATGGGGTAGTAGAAACTTGTATCAGTTGATTCACTTAGCCATTGCATTTCCTTTCTCCGAAGTACTTCAATCTATCGGCTGCTTTGTAGCTGACAGGCGTTCACCAAGGTTCCAGAGGTGTGTGTAAGTAGGATTCGTAAGTAGTTGGTCTGTCTGTTCAGTCTTGACAGGGCATATAGCTGTGACTGGTCTCCCAATGTACGTGGGACTTGGATCGGTTGAACTGATCAGAGTCGAAACACTATTCCGTTAGTGTTAAACTGGGAACTATTGTTTTCCTCATTGTGTAGACTGAAATATGCTGTCACTATGTGTCTGTTATCAAATACACAAATGTGAACATTTTCGTGAAACAGAGGCACTAAAATTCAACATGATATGGATATACACAAAAAAGAAAATTCTGACAAGAGGAGATTTTTAAATCTTCAGTTCATTTACAAAATCCCAGAAGTTTGAGTGTGAATTTACAGAAAAAATTCAGCGAATTCACTCCTTACCACCTGGTCCTGGTAGATGAAGTTGTTCAAGAAGGTGACCCACCAATGCTGCCTGCAATAGATTGTATCCGTCAGTTCCGGACGCTGTGGATACATAGGACCATCGTACAGATGATTGAACAGGCCGGTGTAAAGTATGATGACTAGCAGATAGAGTGGAGTCAGTCTGTGTGAAAGGAAAGGAAATCTTGAGGAATAAGATGGGCTACTTAGTCCCTAAATGGATTATTTCTGTCAGACTATGAACAGATAATTTATACGAAGTTGAAAACTTCTTTCGAGCACGTCTTATGATAGATTTGCAAGAGGAGCCTTCAGACAAATCCGGGGGCCTGAGATGATATAGTTGTCAGCTGCTAGTTGGTACATGATGAAATACAATCCGACAGTGGAGTAACTCTTTTCCATTCGTACAAAACCAGCCTATCTGACCGACCAGCCGCATCCATCAATTCGTAATGCTCAGACTGTCACAAAACCTTAAATGGGTATTCAATAATTAGTAACCCTGTCCTTATTAATACATAGGTGGCCAACACTTTCATTTCAAAAGCTTCAACTGCAATATTCAGACGAGGACGTGTATTATTGGCAAGTTTTGAGTAATGAGTGAATGTCTAGTTTAACAGTTCTGCTCAAAGTTAAGCCAAAAAATTGAAAAATACCATTAAATGTTAGCAAAATATCACTTAATAGAACAAGAGCTCCAATGTCTGATTCGCACGACCAAATTCCTAGAAAGAACTTTGGGTAACATTTTGATTTCAGCTGTCACTTCCTCTGGCAGTGGAATCATATCGTTTTCAGAAATATGCCCTTCGTAAACAACAGTACTTTCACCAAGTTGACACATATTGCCCTCCAAATGTAGACTATTCTCATCCATTTACTGTCAATCAGACCGTAATTTTACTACGCGTTTAATACCATATTGAATATAGTAAATAATTCATTTCAAACGCGATTACACCTTCTAGACATAACAGATTGTTTAAAAGAAAAATGCCAAATGCACAAGGAAGCCGCAGTAACTCGGTGGTTTTTTGCAAAAAAACGTTGGGTCACGGTTATTTAATATAGACTGACTTATCACCGTATACATATTCTACTTGGAACTATCAATGACTGAACTGTCAAAACACGAAACAGAATACCCCGATTTTGTTTAAGTTTGTGAAATTCTCTAATGTTTTCGATATTCGTGACAGCCATTGTTTGCTACTCGATTAAACCCGTTGAAGGAGACAAAAATTAATGTATTCTACCCGTTTTTCAGATGAATAGCACACCGGTTGTAGGACTGGCATTTGATATCATATCTTTCAATTATTGTGTCACTTCTGGGATCTGCTAGAATGATATTGGTCTGGGTGTCAACCAGCTGGTCTATAGGGCTTGTGATCAACTTATTCGCCGAACCCGTAGTGATTGCCCTCAATAATACCCCAAGTGATGAATTTATCGATAAATCTCTGACTGGTCTTACTGAACCATCTAGTGTAGATCTGTCAGTATTTGTCCTCTGATGGTATAGCTTCACATCGCCGAGTATAGTAGTGTTTTTTTATATGAGTTTGGCTTGACAGTCAACTAATCTACTATGATTATAATCGCCACTTCATATCGCTTGTGCCCACCACTGCGATCGTTGGCTCTTCCTCAGACAGTCCTTTCAGTTGTGGGACGACATTACCAACGTAACCCACTAGAGAAAATAAACAGAAAACGTGCGTGGACAGTGGAGATCGGACTGTTCCGCCGATTTCAAGCAAACAATGGTTGTAAAGACTACGCACAAGTGTTCCTCCTGTTCCTAGTCAGATCCACTCCAGACTGATTACTGTTCAGTCTCATTGCTCAACCTTGTTTTTGTATTCGCTGACACGTAACTTTTTGAATTCTGCCCAGGTCGCTAAGCCTGATGCGATTGAGACCATCCGAGCAGTATTGATGATAAACCCTGTATCCGCGATCTTCACTTCTTTGATCCTCTTTGAAAAACCCTAGATGAATCTTCTTATCTGCTTCAGGTAGGCCTAATATTAGTCGTTCAGTGTGGGGACGATCTAGATTCAAAAGGGTTCCTCAGGTTGACTGTCGAAATGAAATGGTTTCTTCGATGTGACCGTAGATTTTGTCGGTTTATTTATGGTCTACATAGGTATTACCCACATAATGAGCAATATCTAAACAATTGTAAACAGATTTATATCAAATTTCAGTTCTATAAATCTCCATCTTCAACTTAAGCTGGCCAAATAACACTGTTTTTTATGTCCAAGCCACGTAGCCAACACAGCAAATGAACGGTGAATAAAGCAATATCTGTAACGTGCAGTTAGTATATATATATATATATATATATATATCGGCGGCGGTGTGCATGGGCTTCTTAACTAGAATGCCAACCCATCACGAATAAGTCTCCATTTGAGCATCACATGCATTTCAATCCGGTTCTCTTCAGCAGGATGAAGTGGCATGTTGGCAATTTTTGCTTATCCTCTATTGCGTAATGGACTGATTTTCATTGATGATGACTAGTGCATTGTTCTTACGTTGTGTGTTATCCAATCATTATGCTTCACATTCACCTTGGAATATTCCACAAAAAGTAGAATTAAACGTCTCTTTGGTTCGATCCGTTGTCATAAAATGTTATGGATGCTATAGTTGTACTATAGTCTATGGTTTGGGAACTCTTTTGCACTGAGCACAGCGAAGCCACTGTCAAAAGTTGACACTATCACAGAAAAGCACACAGGTGACAAGAACTCACAATACTATGGCGAAAGAACTACTTGCATGAGTGAAAACTAGTTAACGGTCTTGGCATATCCCGTTGAACAAAAGAAGTTGAGCAGTCCCCCAATTCAGCTCTTTGTCGTATTTGTTTGGTACTGTAAATTTCTTCAGGCACACCCCCTCCTTTTCAACAATTCACGTGTTTTCCGAAGGTGGTTAGACTCGTATCTCTGTAAAGTTTCCATCTCGCAGGACTAATTTGTTAAATGGACAAAGTTATACCACATTGTTGTCATAGATGGACGCTACTAGTGATTGGTCAAAGTTCTACAGAAGTGAATTACGAAAATGGTATGATAAACAAACGGACGTCTTGTATTTGCACTTACAAGCATGTGAAATGGATTTGTGGATAAGGGAAGTCTAGTGCAGCTCATAATTAACATGGACGTAGTCAACTTTTATTATTAATCCCCTGACTTCTATTTGCCATGAATCAAGTCAAATTCGTGTTAGCTAGGCAGTCATCTAACACGTAATCCCATCATATTACGATACCATCATTTACTAACCACACGTCGCAAAATAATTTGAAACGTACTTGAGAACTGGGCAGTGTCTGTAACTATACTTGCCACAGATTATCAACCTTAATCAGGTAAAAACAATGGCAATATTACGATGTTTGACCAACAATGAATAACTGTTTACGACACGGCGCTCAGCATGCCAAGTAAATGAACACATTCTATCGAAACACCCAGGTGGTTGTGAGATGCTTTCAGTCAACCTTCTCTCTGCTATTTCTCACCTCTTTCACTCGGACTTGCTTTTGGGTACATCAGATCATGTCGATATGATGGTTGGATTAGCCACCTCGACTGTTGTACTTCTTCAGCTCGATATGTTAACATTTCGTGAATTCACACCAGTAGTACACGAAAAACGTGCAAGCTTTACACGACAGACAAGTAAAGATAGATAGGGTATGGACACGCACACATTCACACCAAGTATTGCATCATCAATACCACGACAAATCCATGGGTCATTTCGACCACTTTTGTACATGTAGTGCCAGCAGGGGCCCAAGGACATTTTGCTTTCTACTGATCACATTTCACCTGAGAACTTTGACACTGTCTTGAATATGAGGATGTTCAGTCGCAGGTGACATTTCTGCCTGACTTTCCACATGCAATGACGTTTGTTTATTGATGTCAGTGGTCGCTAAAAGGAATATATACCACAGACTTTAGGTTGGAGGCCAGTAAGTCGTCATTCTGACCTAGCAATGCCATTAGATTAGAGCAAAGAGGTGAGCGTTCACATAACTGCAAGATGAAATTAACAGTAGTTAAGACATTGTCAACAACAAACTTCTTAGAAAGTAGCCCGAACTGAGAAGTTGATTAGGGTCTTATAGTGAAGCATGAGTGGGTTTTTCTGTTAGTAGAACTATAAATTTAGTTAGACAGTGAGTTGAGACTACTAGCTCAACAGAAGGACGAACTGTGAACAAACTAATATATACTAAACTAATGAGTGTATGCTGACCGTGAGATCTTTGATACCGGTCTCGAGGAGTCGACAAACAGTTGGAAAGAGACTGCAATGTAGGAAAAATTACAGCTTGATGGCCAACATCCATGTCTCTGAACACTGTCAAAAGTAGCCTTAAACATCACGTGTGGTTTTAAGTCGTTCCAAGTATTGTTTGATAGCACTAACTTCTGAGAAAAGAATCTGCAAACATCGACCATATCTTGGTCTCAGGTATTCTGCAATGCGGTAAGTTGTATGATTTAACTGAGAAACAGCGAGTACTACACCCGTTAATAAAGCAGTGCAATGGACTGACACTGAGTAAAACGGAATTCTAGACCATCAGCACATTCCTCCATTGGCGAATGATAATGTCATGACAACTGTTTGAACAAGTACGAATGTTCACGAATTATGCGATGGATCGGCAGTTTATATATACCACAACAAGGCGGACTTCTTGGGCCCGCAAAAGTCTCTAGTTAATGAGCTTGATTGTGTGGTTACATGTGACCGGTAAAACTTTACGCCACATTTGTATCCTTAGGAAGTCACAGATGACACACTCCAGTTGTACTCTTCTGGATCGTCACGAAATCTAAGTTGCTTATAGTTACATGTCGAATGCGCGAAAAGATATGGATAGCTTTTATCGGGGTAAGCTCATTCCGGTTTTTGATCCATCTATAGACCACCCAAGTGAAGCTAGTACATTCCTGAAAGTAACAACTAAATAAGTCAAAGGAACACAAGCAGAATAAAGTGACGTACTAATACCACTCACATATAGCTCCATACATGTATCTAATCTACACTTACCGTATCAATCTATGCAATACGAAGATCAACCAGAAGCGAATTTGTCCGACCAGAGTATTCACGAGTGCGAACTTTGGTAGTGTTACATAGGCAGTTAACAGACCTCTACAATGGGAAGCAACAATGAGGGATGCAGTTTCCAAAGGGTGTACACAACTGAACGTAAGTACAGGGCCAATTATTGCTCGCACAAGCGTAGCAGACGTGAACATATTTCTGTAACATCTGCATGCAAAGGTCCACAAAACAGTTATTGCAGTTGAAGCGATTTAACAACCAAAATATTGAAAGTAGGGAAACGGAAAAATAAATATTTTAGAATGACATCTGCCAGAGTTCCAGCAGTTCGGTTACTTCTTTTCTGGAGAATTCACCATATGCATAGGTTATCTGCACAATCGATTTTGTCTAACGGCAACGTTACGTGAATCGATAGGCATCAAACAAAGGAGGACATGAAACGTGAAGTTGACCGAAACGATAGGTAAAACTGCTAAGGTGTTACAGACGGCATAGAAGATCCGCTGGTTCATTTTGAAGAAAAACGAGCAAATCTTGCAGACGTGACAAAGCTTATCGTGAATTAAAAGATTGCATATGAAAGTGATAACTGAAATGAGTTGCACATGAAATTTTTTTCCCTGTGGAGTGGAAGACTGCAGTAAATGCTAATTGGTTCCAAGTTTGAGCTCTTACTTTTATAAACGGTGCAAGCAATGTTTTTTTTTCTTTTCCACACATGCCCCAATTTACTTCGTATCTTTGGTACTGTCATGAAACTGTAAGTTACAGTTGCGCGTCATCGTACGTTCCGGACAGATTCCTGGACTTACTTGTCTAATTGTTATCTTCCTTTCTACTACTGTGATATACATAGTGCCTATAGTCGTGTCCGTCAACAAAAACAACGCTTTTGCGCACTCCATAGAAGACGTTTGTTGATAGAAAAAAACTGTACCTATGTGTAGGTTTTCTCAGAAATACTTCATACTCATAGGAATATTGATGTAAAACGGTTCCAGCGTTGTACACCTATTTACTGCTGTCATATCCAAGACCACTGCAACACATTACTTGCAGACACCGTCCAGTGTTGGGTCAAAGTCATTCGAATTTAGGCACCTCCACTATATGTCATGCCCAGTTAAGCTCACGAATAGAGAAAATCAGCCGGATGAATCTATATATACACTTTCGGTGGAAGATTTACAGGTATAAAAGGATACACGGTTGCTCCTATGATATTTTCTCGCATTCGTTTCCCTCTCTAAAGTTGTGTCTATTTTGTTTATTCTACCTTAGCGCACTTGCACTAACTGTAAAGGAAGTGAAGTTTTATGTTTACAAAATAATCGTTCTAATCTGTAATTCTGTTTGTCTGGTTACAGCAGTTCATTCGTCTTACAGTTATGTCGCGGTTTTTCTGCGTGCTGACCTTGTGAAGAGAACCAAACTGTAGATGCACTTTACCAAAGGTACCACGAGGATCCACTCACATATGTCGATTTTAACTAACCTCGCAAATCGCCCTGCTATCCCAGTGTTTCTTAGTAGATGCACCTGGTGTTTACTGGATACCTTTTTGCGGAACAAACTTGGAGTGCCAATAGTAAATAACAATTGTTGAATCCCGGGGCGAGTTAATAAAGTTTACTTAACCGTTCGACAAACCGTCAGTTGAGATTAATGAAATTCCTCCATAAATGAAACACAATCGTTACTTGTTAGCAGTTACGGGTAAGTACTCTCACGTTTTCCCTGTGTTGGTATACTCGCTCCCTACTATTCAGATCATTATCATACGTTCATATCGGTTGTGTACAGTGTGTGGTACTCATATGCACCTTTACTATGATCATGAATCATTATAAGTATCAGCAGACTAAAAGGGAATCGCAACCTGCTGGAAGACGCTGTGCAACATTTCGGTCTATATCACCCATATATCTATTAAAGGAACTTCTGCTTAAACACAATTGTATCACAATATTCAGACGATGCTCCACAACCAGGTTTGTCATAAGGGTGTTTGAACTAGTGGTCAACATTCATTGTTCGCAAGCATCAGGACTTGCATAAATCCAATATAAACCTTAGGAGATGCTTCAATCGCTTTCATTTAAGCATTGTGTTATCAAAAACCAAACTGAATCATCACACCATATGACTTCTTGTGTTTGGTCTTTAGATGTGACGGTTGCTTTCCTCCTGGGAGGCATCCTAAATTCAGAGACCGCGGAAAGGTCTAAAGCGCGCAAAAAAGCAAAAAACATTCAAAAACCGATTAGAAGACGAACATTAATAGATTAGCCCGTCAATACCAAATCATCAATAACATGGAAAAATCGATAACTCTACACATATTTCTCCCATCACTGCAGTTACAAGTTCAAAACATTCTCTGCGGTACCTACAAAGGTCCAACCTATTACAAATTTAGGTGGGATACGTATTTCTGACGAATGGGTTTTAATTTCAATATTAATACTTTCCATCACCGAAGTCACAGGACTCACTCGGTTCAGAAGGGCTCAGAAAATGGG
>JTDE01001989.1:42551-59986 GCA_014338405.1 Paragonimus skrjabini miyazakii
GGCGAACTTCATATATTAACCTGACCACATTGGTTTCTGATAGACATTGTGTCCTACTGATCCAACGGTTTTCGTGTGTTTACTGTGTTCAGGTGAGGCACACTTTCATCAGCCTCTGCCTCACATGTCACAATGAGATTGTGTTGGACATTTTTAAGCTATAGGACAAACTGTTTCAGTAGCTCCCGATTTTTGAAAATGATCAAGTGATCGTCTACACAGCGTTTGTAGTATGAGAGTTGTGAAATGCAATCACTCGGTTGTTCATCTGTCACGATCATAAAAACATTAGCGGGAAGAGGGCCTCATGGATCACACTTCGCTACGCTATCGATTAGTTTGTATGGTGTCTTTTGGAAACTGAAACTGACATTCTCCTTACACAGTAAAGTTTGCAAAAAATTTGTTGCAATGGAAAGATGGATATTTGGTGCAACAATTCGTTCACACACAAAGTCAACAATATCTTCCACAGGTTCAGTGGTAGAAAGAGACTAAACATCTGTTGAACACATGATCATTCTTGATACTCATTCCACAAGTCATCAATTCTGAAGACATCATGCCTAATTAAATGCTTCATCCACTATTTTGTTTGCGCGAAAACAGCGTTAAAATTTTGAATAACACTACAACCATGTCGTTCAAACAACGACAACCAGCTAAGAAGACGCAAAGTAATAACGACATGCCATCGGGTTACTGTAATGTAAACTTTATCCTTCTCAACTCATTACGTTAAGTATTCTGTGACGTCTTATGAAGAATGTACATATTTAGATTGTACCTTGGTGAAGAGGGTTGCAAAAACTAGTAATGCTCATCTTGAATGCCCGGTTGTAAAATGTCAGGGTTTCTACTGAGTTCGAACCAGCGACAAAAATAGCCTGTGCAGCCGAGTCAAAGAGTCAAACTAGGAGCTCAGATGTTTCACGTGTGGACTCTGTTACTTGCATATCTGACTGTCTCATGTGAATTTCACCAAATGGTCTAGTGGATCAACTGTTCCGGTAGGCTTTCTCAAGCAGTTTCAGCAACGCCCATTTAGCAACGCTACTAATGAGCAATGAAATTATGTTACCAGTTTGTAGATAGCTAGTACAGGGCTTGCTGCAGTTGAACATGTTGTTTCTGTTACTGTTGAACGCTTTTTTTCGTAATGAGGCCTCTTTTAAATTATCATGTCTTCCAAACTACTCATCAGCAATACGATTTTGAGTAAGCTGATGGATTGACCCAAATGGGAGTTGGTGCATCTGGTGTAAACTCCATCACAGTTTTTTGCCTAGACATATTTAGTCGACAATCTGATGACCAGAGCTTATCAATCAAATTGAAATCTACCGTTTCCTTTAGTCTGTTGAGCGTTTTATATTAATGAAAGATAACCAGAGCATTTTACTGTTACGTTTAGACTCCATTCGCCAGCAGTTTTGGTTAAATGATTAAATAACAGCTCAATCAAATTATGGTCATTGAAACATTAGTTAACACACCGGCTTCACGAGCACGCTGACCGGAATCCTACTCCCGGTCAACACAAGCCAATGCGTTACAGATACACGCTACCCAAGGATGAACTCAAATTCACCACTTCCTTCGGAAGAGTATAGCAGGAATCATGTGTAAAAATGTGACACCTGTGATCACAAGTGAGTGCTGTTTTACTAAAGTGAGATAATAGTGTTTACTAACTTAGAAATATCACCTTTTTTGACTAGTCACCAATGATTAAAAATTAATTTTTTAATGCTTCCTAATTGTATGTGCATCAACGGAAAAGTGGTAACTGCGTGTGAGTCGTTTCAACTTGTCACAACCAGCTGATCATCGCGTAATAATTTAAAACCTGTCCCCATGGTTACTATCCTTTCGATAGGTCACTCGATTGAAAATTACAACATCACATACGAAATTACTCCCTACAACTATAAGAGAAATTATTGGTTTCATTCGTTAATAACCAACAACTCATACACGAGGATTTGATTAGGCTTAGCTAAATGGTATTTGATCAGCTGTCAATGCACGAGTTTTATAGAGTCATATTATGAAGTCCTATTAGTCACCAATACAAAGGGCATACATCGGTTATAGGTTTCACCAGGAGCGAACACTGGTTCTGATAAACTGCTCTCGATGCATATCTTAAGATCGGTGTTCTTTTGCAACTATTTTCTTCCTTGACCGGATACATATTGAACAGTGATAATCAGAATGCACGTCGAACTAAAATCCCTTTATGTACCTGTCAACTACCTTCCGGCTATATGACGATTTTAATTTTGTTTGACAACACCCTATTGCATCAAGGGATGCAGCTTATTTACTGGTTAGTTCACTCTGATACCCGCACCAGGTTCAAAAGTCCAACTAATGTGGATGTCCGTAAGTGCTCCAGATATCGATGGCAGCGTACATAACGCCAGTATGTTGGATTCTAAATCACATGACAAATTTTGGCAAGTGTTTGATCTCACATTTACCCCAGTCGCACCATCAGTGTTTTACCGATTATCATGAGAGTACTCATAGGATCCGCAAAAACCTATTTCTACGAAACTCCAACAGATTGCAAAGGTCTAGACAACAAAGCTGTGGAGAAATCAGCTGGTCGATTGTGACAGCAAATGGTAACAGCCTTTAGTGAGATTCTTAATAATGCCTTTTTCAAATGGCGATCTATCAAAGAATGAAATCCTACACAATAATCATCAACTTTTTCATTCCAATCGTTTTGTTGATTCACTCTAGTAACATATGGCCCTAACTGAAGTTAAGGCCAACTTAGGCTAGTTGAAGCAAATGAGGCCGAATACAACTCACAGAGATTGCACGAATTGCACACTAACAAAGTAATTGCTTTTTTCAACGTTCAAACCACTTTTGGTTGTTAATTTGAAGAACACTTGCGACATATTTCTTGTCACTAAGCCTAGAAATAAGATGCGGACGGTAGAGTTTGATATTCAGTGCTTTTAACTGTAATTAATGGAATTCACTTGGTAAACTTACGTTATGTTACGAAAAGGGTTGTGCTGTACGTGCAAATTTTTATCTAACCCCCGCAGAACCTCATTCCATGGCCCTAACTGCTTGTTGTTCCTCACGTTATACGCGAAAAAGGTAGGAATGCTCCCACAAGGCAGCATGTAAGACGTAGATGAACTGCGTTCATTTGTTGTGAACAACAGCATGAAACGTTTCAGCAAAGAGTTTATAAACAGCGATGTCATGTGCAAGATATTCGAAAAGATGAAGATGCGCTGTATAAAACGTTATAACAAATTTTCTCATAGTCGTGAAATACGCTACTCTTTGGTTTCATATGTAACGTCTGTGTACCGAAGGTACCACTTTCGGTCACTCCTGCTAACGAGGTTATTCTTGCCCAAAATCAAACGAACAACTCATCTTTTCAACTATTGTTTTAGCTGGCGGCCACATAAAACTTTGCTACTGTACAGTTTCATTTCAGCATACTGAAAGTACCTAAAACGATACACTCCGCCTAGTTCTTAATTCAAGTGGAACTCAATGAAATGGTTTCGGCATTACTGCTGTCCAAGCAGTTTTGTCTCTTTGAAAAACCTAAAATCAGTTTTCTGATTTCTGTTACAAGGTCGATATATTTCATTTACCAATATATACCTGTGTACAAGGAGTTCAAAATGGCATACTCATTGCAATACACAGAACAACCCGATGAGAGCCGTCTGGGTTGTTGGACTTTAAAACTAACCGGGAAACAGCGATGTGACAACAACTATGTAGTACAGTTTATACTGACATATTTATTGAAAGAATTTTGTTTTCACATATTTAGAGTTGGTTAGAGATCATTCTGTTCTCAGTGCCTGTTCTGATTAAAGAATTCTCAAAAACATTTTCTGTGAGCAACTTATACAGAAGGTTATCATAAGCTTGTTTCTGATTGTGTACTATAAACATAAAACACGGATAAAAACCGACTTGATCACTCCAATTGTACCTGTTACTGTATGCTAGCGGAAGACAGTCAAGCGCACGTTGACCTTGTGGTCACTTTATGGACTGGTCATGAGAAAACAAGTAAATCCGAGATGTCTTTATGCTCTCTGTTAAGTTCACAGGCACAGTATCCATAAATCAAACAGTAAAACTTACGACATCATGAAAAATGTATCCACGGAGATTGTAGCTCCAACGATTGCCTGAAAAGTCCAAAGGCGAGCATTTTTCTCAATATACATTGGTACATTATCTGCAAGCAGTAAAGGAGAAATCCGAACAAAAGTATTCAAATTGTGAACAGTCGTATGGACAGAGACGAACAAAAATAATGAAGAAAAAGTGCTCACATTTGTTAGCAGCTTTCACAATTAGAATAACAGTTCAGCCTATCCCACTTCACAATAATACACCAGAATAAGGTTACAGTCTTTTCACAGTTCCGCAGTTGTGTAAGCTTTTGTCCCGATCTGTAGTTAATTTCAAGCTGATGTGTGGTTATCTACCATTACAGTGATGTCGCATTACATCTGGTCGAATCATGGAATACGTGTATTCCGACACAAGCATATTCAGCACAATTCAAACTTCTAATGAGCTCCGAGAAAAATGCGGCTGAAGTCTAGAATTGTGTAGAAACGAACCTTCTGCAAATAAAATTATCTTTTTCAAGTAATTACAAAACAATATAAAGAGTATGCCATAATAGCACAAAGCTTTAAGTCCTGAAAGAGTAGTATATCAGTGGTAACCCATTCAAATCAAGGTTAGTGCATGTTGTTCAAATCTGCAGACAGTCAGATGCAGAAATCGTCTCGATCTTGGTCTAAGCTTGGCATAAATATGTATCTAATTAAGTTATGCTGCAACACAAGTTAATCATAAATTCCAGAGTTCTGAATTTTATCACCTGTGGGTTATAAGATATGATTGGATGGTTAGCCTACTTGAATCGGATAATTACTGTGAGTAGACGGTTAAGCTGGTAGTATCAAGAGATCAAAGACGGTGTATGCTGGATCTAAAATACAAACAGATACATCTTTTATTTTATTGTACAGAGCATGTTCCACTTATACTTTCCTTCAAATATCATGAGTTTTTCCAGAGCATTAGGATGAATAAACGACATCCAGTGACCGCATTACATTTCTAAGTGAGTAAATTTTGTCATGTGCATTAATTGAGGACATTCCAGCACTCTACTCTGTGTTATTTCATTTCATGAAGCGTTACCTGTTCAACTGTGGTTCGACCCAACAGGCAAACGAGTTTGTTGACAAAGGGTGTTTTTCTAACATGAAGATTTCAGGTGTTTCTGGCCCAAGACCCTGAGCGGAATCAGCTGATAGGTCTCAAATCTGGTGCTTAAAGCATACGAGGTCGATACACCTGGGACGAAGGGGCTAGATTCTTACTGCTGTTAGACACCAAATTCGTGCTTTCGCTGGTACACTGATTAAATGACTACGTAGGTTGGATGAAAGCAATCGAAATATGGTACTTAGGTTCTGGATTGTTCGGTTAATTGATTTTTGAATGGAAGGCAGAACTTTGGTGAGATATTCACTACGTACTATTGTCCGAATTAATTGTTTTGCGAAACCACCGTTTCTTGCGTTGTTTATTTCTGAAAGCCACTTCCGTAGTTAACGGTACATTTCAGCACCTTTCTACACTTCTGAAAGTCAGGTTTATAGCAATAACTGAACTTCAACCATAGTTTGCATTTTATCCAAAACTCGTTGCTTTGATTGGTAAAGTATAAATATCATGTTTATTTGTTTGATCTTTTTTTCACCCCAAGCTGTCAAAATTGATTAGGTGAGTTGAAAAAAAGGGAGGTTAGGTTATTACAACAAATGACGTTGAGTTGCAGTCTTACAGTCACAATGTAATCTAAATGCAATCGCAATGCTTTTCTCTAATGAAATCTATATGTACGAGGTCAACAGGGTTTACATTTCTGCACCCTATCTTGCTTGAATACTTCACACTGGACTGTAATACTCAGAAGCACTAAGACAACTTATTTAACGATCAGTATAATGCAACTGAACATTCGTCTCAACAAATTTCAAAGCTGGTGAACGTATTGAGAGTCAGGTCAACAATTTTGAGGGTTGTGGACGACAACTCGAATCTGCCTTGACCCGAAAATTTAGTTGAAAGAAGACACATTCGTAATGGCTACACATATAAAGAACGATAGCCTACAAGGAAAACATGTGTCAGTTTACTTTGGGAGCTTTTTGCGATGACGAAGAACTGCTTTAAACGAGGGCAAGCGCCATCACAAACCAAACCATGGAAATGTTCGAAATGTGTTAAAATTTATTTTGATCCAGCTATATCATCTTTTAGGAGCATCTGCTTCAACTATTAATGCGTCACCATCCACGCCGCGCCCTACGTCTATCGAAATTAAGTTTTGATAAAGTGCCCAACAGAATATATACAACTGGTTTAACGTTCAAAAAGCAACCTATTTAGCATACTGTTGTAGCTATGTACTAGTTTGTTATCTATTTACTTTTAACCAGGGATCACTGACAGTGATTAACGGGCCACCTATTCACTTAGTTCTACTTAATCTGTAAACTCTTCTTTGGGTGTGACTTCATAAACTACGCACAATGTCATTTCATAGTTTTATGTCGTATACGTCATGCTGACAATGAATAAGTAAATGTCTCACTAACTCACCCATCCCATATGGATCTAGTAACAAAGAAATTGTCGTACACGCCTAGTGCCTTTTTGCTTTACCTTGTAATTAAGATCAACGTCTTTCACGAGCTAACGGCCAAAAGAATGGACAGTTAGCTCAACCTAAGGGCACGTCATTGCGTTGGACGGAATCGCAAAACAGTGAGTGAAAGTTTCCAAACGCAGGCATGTTGGATGGTCAGGCCTAGGTTATCACGTGACGAATGACAAGTCAGTGATATGTGATTACTAGGCAAGTAGATTGTGTATTATTTAAAAGGGTATATATATGCACACATGCTCTCATTGCATTTAAAACAACCAATAAGAATTTTTGGCAATGTATATCTGCATTGATTAAACAACATTCCACTCAGTGTCTATTTTGAACAAATAGAGGGTTACACCCCAAAAAACTATGCATGGACTCGCCCTCATTTGTTGTGGCCTAGAAACCAAATGGCAATACAGAGATTATATTTGATGTGCTGATTCTTAATTTACAAACACTTCTCGCAGATGTTCCTCCGTGTAACATTACTGGTTACCAGAATACTCAGTCTCATTTCAAGTCACTACTTTAGTGTTTGTAGGTTCATATAAACTCATCAGCAATTCAAGCATTACTCAACAACTTTGAAGCAACTGGGAGCCCAACTTCAAAACCCCGACTATTTGTCATAGTCATTGGCGAACATCTACTTTCATTCACAGTGAAGCCTGAATTCCGAATTCAACGCAAATAAATTTATTACAAGTCACGTGATGGTACATGCAGTTCGCTGATGCCATGGTTGCTAGGTTTTAAAAACCCACCTGTGATTTCAAACTTAAATTGTTCTAAAGTTGAAGCTACACTGGCAGTTCTCATTGCTGTTTGAAAGTCAATTATTACAGAAAAATCAACAAGCTGTTCTCTTATGGATCCTAACAGCGGAGATCACTGAAATAAGACTTATTTCAAATTCATTATATCGTGAAATTTTTAATGTACACTGTTTTCACCCACTGATGATGGTGAATATGTTGATGACGATTATGATGATGACCACGATGATGTTGTTGATGAAAGTGATGACAATGATGATGTTTATGATAATTATGGCGTTGGTGATCAACTATGTTGGTGTTGATGAGAGGAAATAGAATATGGTCGTTCCGAGCAATGTTGATGGACGAAACCTGCGACTATGGAGCGGTTGAATACTGTTATAGAATACTATTATAGATTGACAGCAAGCCGATGTAACTTACTGGATACAAAAGAGCTGAAAGCCACACAATGACCGAAGATAATCCATAACATTGTGATGAAGCGCATGCCATCTAGAAAAGCCAGCGGATGACCCTGAGATTTGTTGACTACACGTGAATCGCACGGACGCTGTGAGCAATTGCACAATTTTTGTGTGTTATACGGGACAGAAAATGCACCCAGCCACCTGAATGCTTTGCCTTGATTTTTGAAGAAATCTAGAAAGTGATTCAGAAAACATTTGCGGGGGTGACAATTAGAAAAGGATAATACGAAAGAAAATACTTCACTCTGTTCAGAACAATGCCATTTTTTGTTTGCACCGTAACCCTTCCTACGTTTTTAACCACTGCCTTCGTTTTCGGTAATATGACATCATTTTCAGACAGCAACAATTCAGCAGACGAGGACATTATCTATATTTGGACTATCTTTTATTAGGATGTACGTGACCTGGTTACCTGAGCTACGATGTCACTCGAAAAACAGTTGTTATCACTACACGAGACCAGAAATGCTTGCCTAGTGCCAGAACTTATCGGCAATTTGAACGGAAAAACTAATACCGTTCAAACCGTGTATCTCGGCTTACCGGTTCATGATGTAAAGAGAGCTCAATATGTCCTTTAAAGTCGGGTAGGCCAACTAGCTTGCCAAAGTTGATCAAAATATTTTTTTTAAATAACAGGTTAAAAACAATGATATTCGATCGAAAGTGATAAAAAAGGAAACAAAAGCTTGACACAGACTAAAAACCCGTAAGTACAATTTATGAATTCAACATAAAATTCTATTTTTCCACAGAGAAACCAGCAGTCAGCAGTTTGATTTATATTTTCTTCTGTTACCAGCTAAATCTTTTGATCAACGTCGTTTATTCACACTACTCATTGGGTTACCTAAACTGCAGTTTGTATGGCTGCTTCAAATTAATCTATGATTTCTTACTTAATCATATATATGTGAAAGTATGTGAAGCGATCACGTTGACCACCCCTACTCTTATCCTGATGAATTTCATTCATTACATTTCAATGTATGTTTGAACCAGAACATAGCATTTTGGCTGCAATATTTTATTTTATCTTAAAAACCGATTCACCAACACAATAATTTTTCCATGCATGTAACAGCAAAATACTCTTTTACGTACATTAGAAATTACTGATTTTCAAAGAATAACGAGTAACACCAAACAGAGTTTAAGGCCTTGTGAATTCATAATGTTCAACAGTACAACCATTTGTTTAAACCAATAAAAAATAAAAAGTTGTTTGTTGATTATTTAGTGAGTCCTTGGTTAAGTTAGAATGAGCTAAAACTAAAAGAGTTATCAGTTCCGCAAAGTTTCGACCTTCTCCGAAAACCTTTATCAAACGATTTAAGTCACAACACATAATGTTTTCCTATATATGTTCGGTTTACGGTTAGGAGGTTGTCTGCTATGAAGAAAAGTGACCAACCGAGTGGAGCAATTATTGAGGTTCAAAATATTAAAGATTCCATTTTAAATCTGATTACACCCTCAAAAGATTCCAACGTTCTAGTAAGATCTATTACCTTGTTAATGCGCATTGCGACTAACGTTAACAACTCTGTCAACTGTGTGTATTGTTCAGCCAATTATTTCCAGTCCTGAGTAGGACCCCTGGTTACTATGGGATGAGCTGCTGTTGTCCCTGGCAATGTCCTGCTGGGTTGCAGGAGAGCGAGCAGATATAAATCTGTGGTGAATTAGAAGAAGAAAAGGAAAACAAACAGAAACAATTGAGTTTCACAGAACAGAAGATTCAACAAGTTCGTTGATACAACCTCGCCACTCACTGCGACACAATGTCATGTCATACAGTGTTCCCAACTAGCGGTGTGGATGATCGAGAATCCCCTAAGCGGGAAGACGGAATCTACCGATCTTGCTCAGCAAAACGGTCAATGTTTTCATACTTTGTGATCACTTCATCGCTTGGTTGTCTTGGGGTTTCTTCCAACTACAAGCAGCCATGGCGAGCAAAACGCAATTACTCCGTAGCCATATAGAATATATGACCCCACCAGCGAAAACTGTACTTTTCCACCATCTCCATTATCGGTGGTGAAACTGCAAATTTCTTAAATATTAACCTACGGACTGTCGCTTTGCGCGCATAACAGTCAAATACCGAAGGTCTATATGCACCTTCCACAAGAATGAGGCAGGTTTCTGATTCATAGGACAAAAGTAAATACACATGCGCGTTGTAAAGTTTGTTCTTAATCGCTAAATGGGCGTCTTAATGTCGCCATAAGTGACGGAAATTACGCTGCTAAACAAGAAAATGGGTGACGCTGACAAAGGTAAAAATTACTTGGTTTTTACTCTCACATCGTTATATTTTTGCAATATCGGTATCGAGCGTTCAAATATCTTGTATTTAATATCAATGTGTTATTCGTCAACTTTTCTAAGAGCGTGCAAGCCAGTTGCTACTCTGTCTGATTACACACCATATCCCGTACTTCATACCATATTAGAAGAAATAATGGGCAAACCAATGCTTAGGAAGTTGTTCTCATAAACAGACGTTCTCTCAACCATGTAATCAGACCGCTGAGAAGTGTCCTACGATTCACCGTATCACTCTCTGGCGTTCGTCAAAAGTTGGCTCCAACATATTATATTGGATCAGTTTTTCATTTCACATTTTTGCCTTACACCTAAGTCTAAATCCACTTATTCTGTACGCCATCAAAAGCTCTCGAGTACTTTCACAGTAAAGTTTTGTTCGTCCTTACCTAAGCTAAGAACAGCGCAGCTTTGTCAACGGCTGTATTCAGCGAATTAGTGTTAACAAGCAAGATTGAAAGATTCCGGTGAACATCCTTTGCATATATTGGGGCAATATCGAGTATGTGTTTGCTAGGTGATGACCGTCAGATGCCACAACTTAGGCACTAGAAGAGTTAAAGAAAAACATGCAAAAGTCCTACCCGCATATAACCGACTGTTCATTATCGTTCAAACAATCGATCGTTCAGCAGCTGCGTATTCGAAAATTGCTCACTTAATGTATTATGTTCCGATTATCGGAAATTGTGGGCAAATGCAAAGCAGCTTACCATGATTCGTACAATTCAATGGTAGATGAGTTCTGCAATAGACTCAACTGCCTTTTGAATTTCCAGTCGCCTATTTTTATGCTTGACATGAAGAGTGACCGTAAATTCTTTATTGCTAGAGCAACCGATGTCGATTGCCTTTCCTCAGGAAACCTTGACAATTATGTGTGCTAAGTGTTCATCGACTCCACGTTCTGATCAACGTTTCTTTCCTCCATCCCTCCGGCTTAGATTCACGTGGAAATAAAGTTTCATCAAAACCGTAGTCCATTTTGCTATTTCAGTTAACGGTTTATTCAACAACTCAAGTCTTTTAAAGAACAGGCACAGTCATTTACTGAAGTATTGGATACGGTTGTTGGAATTATACGCCGAACTTTAGTCACCTGTCACTGTCTGTATCTCCAAGTGTCTGCAATTAATACAGAATAGCCATAGTAATTTCGCTGTGAGCTACCGTCTGTTTAACGTCATCATTCGTTTAATTGAAAGATGTCAATTTTACAAGGTAAAGTAACGTGGCATAAACAGCATGTTTTAATGGGGTCAAAATTCACTGGAAGTGCATGATTAGTTTTGTAGTTGGTGTCACTTATCAACTAGGTAGTCCAGTGAACTCTGAACAGACGATGTCTTAACACGTGTTCCAAACATTCACGCTATTCTAAGGACTCCGTTGAGTCTGAGATAAACGGGACGATTAATTCATAAATTAATTATTATCCGTACATCTCTCAACACAAACCAGATGTCCGGTAAAACGAAGATAAATAAATCGATAGCCCAGGTTCTACCGAGAAAAATAAATTAGTACTCATTTTGTTCGACTGTCCTATTAGCTTTGTGCAAGTGGTCAAACTTCAAACTAGTGGCCAGTACATCAATAAAAATAAAATCATGACGAAGATTATAAAAACGACATTGTGAATTATGATCTGATTGTGATTTCATCTACAAGACCTCTAAGACCTATCGTTCCGCAAAAATCGTGGAAAAATCCTTTCAACACTCCCAATAAAAAGTCACATCCAGGCTCAGTAAGATCAGAGTTATGGGTGACACGTAATTTTTCGGCTCGTCTACAGTTCAAGTTCTCACTTCACTTCATGATAATTTACCGCTGACTTGACACTTATCTTTTTACATGTTTCATTCAAGCAACATTCGAAGATTACAGTTGTTATATCATCAACCAACTGTTAGCATCCACATTCATAGCCGGATGGATTTCATCTGTTTTGGATTCTGCTCACTACAAGTGGAAATCAGGGTTTCCCGGTTTACATAACTCTTTGAAATCCGGTGCACTCGTACCACGGTGTAGTACTCACAATTCGATCGAACGGTTGCAATATTTCGTTGCATAAGATATGCATAGTTGTCTGTCAAATTGGAAGCGACCATCCCAATTGAGTACCCAACATTTGTGTTTCTTGGACCACTAAATATTGTTAATGCTAATAATCAGTATTTTAAAGCAAAACTCACTTGATTTTGCTAACCCCACCCAATCTGTTGAGTGATTTACCATCAGTAAAAAATAAAACTAATATCTATCCTAACGAACTTGTTGATGTTTCGTGTGTACATTGTCCAACAAGAATGGAGACTTTTATGTCAACAGTCACCAGTTGTTTTATCAAAACCTGTCGTTCAGTAGTCAGCAGTTTCTACCATTCATTATCCAATGCTCGCTCACAATACCACTGGCATTGATAACGATCATCACACTTCTCTCTCAACATCTCATGAGGTTAGTGACGCATTTTATTTTGTGAGGCGTTAGCACCATATTACAGCTGCGATAGGCCCTTAGTGTTGTTGTCTTCGACAACAATGCAACTATTCCGGTTCCGAACGACTCGAACAGCGTTAAGATTTGATGATGGAGGTGGCCTGAGCAAAGGTTCAACTTTCTTTTGTTTTCAAAACTTATTGTACACTTCAGTTGACCCGTGTTTTATTGCGTTGCCTCGTCGCAAAATCAAACTGTTGAAGTCGCCATCTGCATGTAACCGACCGTTTTGCGTCGCATTCTGATAGATCTCTCCACTTATCTTATTTCTGAAAACTACCAGGTCTTCTTAGCCCAGCTGGTAAAGCGCTTGCCGCGTTGTTTCTGTCACTGGTTCGAATTCAGCTGAAGCCCTGATTTTTCACAAGTGGGTCTCATCTAAGTCGTCAAATCTATCAACTTACTCATTGGTAACTACCAGGTAGGTCCTTTCGTTCATTCACCCATCACTGCATGACCGCATACGTCAGCCGTTGTTTTGACCAGCAGAAAGAGCTCCGGGAGGTCCGAACCGACCAATGGTATCTAACCCAATTCGGGTAGGGCAACCTAGTGTGTGGTGCTCAAACACGAACCATCCTGCCCTTTTGTCACACAGACCAAATACAGCACAGCTTGCAGTAATCACTGCCGTTCATACACTTTCGTAAGTGCTAGAACACGAGACTGGTTCCTAGTTCACGGTTGGTGCTGATCAAAGTTCTCGTTGTCCATTGGAGGCGCAGTGAGTCAATGCAGAGATGGAGTGTAGCCATGCTTTGGCAGTCTGATCAAGTTTGATCAATAGGTTTCTGCTTTCTGATTGGTTGACTGCCAGACTGGTCACATCTATGGTTAACGAGACATCCGTTTTGGTTCCCGTACTGAGTGACAGAAAACCAGTGTAGGCTCTCACGCCTAGTGTTCTGACTGCGTATGGTTGGTAAGGTTATAACATAGGCGACTTTACTTTAGCGAAATGTGGTGAGCGTCAACTTCTTTATAATAATTCTCCCTTGCTGGCTTCTTCCTCTTAGTTTTTGTCTCCGGTTGCAAAGTAGCACGGAATCCATTTCCTTATAACCCTTCGGGGGAATAATTAGAATATGAGCATTCCTGCGTCTTCAGATGACCACTCAGAATATTCTAGCAGTTTGCGAATTATCACTGCCACTGGGCATAATTTGATCCTGTAGATCACCTGCGCAATCACAAAAGTACGCTTTTATATGGTGTTATTTGGCAAATTCACATGGCCTGGTGCCAGATGATAAAGGTCGTGAAGCACACTTCATTAGACCGCTGGCTGTGCTCTGTTACAATACCACAGGAAGTTACAGAAAGTAGCATGTGATTGCAGTAGTCTTTGATCAAAAATACTTGAAGAATAGAGTGATTATCCGTTTTGATAAACTCACACATACCATATATACTCAGTGTACAAAGACCGCCTCTATGTTTCAAATAGTTCTGAATGTAGTACAGGTTGGACAATTTTGCGTCACGTAAAACTGTATTGATCAATCCTCTCATATCTGCCTCAATACTGAGAGATAATACTCCGAATGACCTGCACATACTACCTAAATTCAGTGTCTAAAAGACAAAATCAGGTCAATCAGCCTGACGTAAGTACCGCTGCAGATCCCACCGCACATACCGACATTTATGTGACAGCTATGCACTCAGCTGATTATTGCTTGTACATTGATATATCAGAAGCACATACAACAGCGGAACGCGCCTGAATTCATAACAGTCAACTCTATACATAGATTTAACGATGACAGCAAACAACACGTTCTGCACAACCACTGCTGATTTAAACTTTCACATATTTTCTCAACAATGAAAACCCAAAGTATGATTTGACCTTCGTCCACCAACGATCGTTGGAATCGCCCTTGCAGTTACTCTTACTACCATGGTTTCAAGTTCTACTGAAGGACCATCACACACGTCTTCATTCGCAGTCTGTTGACATGACCGGCGATGTATTTTTGCCTTGTCTGTTTGAGTTGTCAGGCTCTTGTGCGAAAGTGTTCAGCAGTCCTAGTTACCATTGGGAAAACGTGACCTCAAACACGTTCGACAGAATTACGGCTAAATGATCGAGCACAGCAACTTCAGCAGACTTCAGCAGACAACGTGAATGCTTGTACACGTGAGATCCAGCTAGTCTGAGTATTGTTATCTGCAAATATCCGATCACTGTACTTGAAATAAAATTTTGTTGCACTAACTAATAGAGGCTAGAGCTATCGGAAATAATTGGTTAGCTTCTTTCAGTTGATATCTTTTGTCATCTTTTACGGCAGGCGTCCTCATGGCGTCACCGAATTACTCACCCTGAGTTTTCCATATATGTATACATATAGATATATATATATATATATATATCCAGCTTACTGAACTGGGATTGCGATTTACCAGTTCGTCTTCTGCACTCTAACCGATTAGCAATTCAACTTTTTCTTGCAATACATTTGAACAAAGAGGTGAGGAGCAGTTTTTTGCACAACGTATCTCTCGGGCACATTTCGCTGCATCTCATCACGTACATACTGCAGTCTGTGAGTTTATATAACAATGTTCAGTGGGCATTGTGAAGCTAAACATCAGAAACAGCAACTACACAAACATACGCACATTCACACACATCCATTCACATCGGTTACCAGGGCAATCTGGTACTGACGAACAAGTCTTTCTGTACACAGAGGGGTGTCTTCTATTTGCTAATTGGAACCGCCTCCGTGAACCGGGGAATCCTTCGAACATATCCGAAAAGCCTTCTTCACGTTCATCTGCGGTCGACATGTAAGCAGATGTCGAGCGATGTATAACGCCGGTTCCTTGTGACCTGTAACATTCTGATTTGAGTCCGGCTTGAAGCCACCCTTCTGTGTACATAAAGACTTGTTCGTCAGTACCAGATTGCCCTGGTAACAGATGTGAATGGATGTGTGTCAGTGTGTATGTGTTTGTGTGGTATTTGATTTTGTTGTTTAACTTCACAATGTCTATTGAACTTTGCTATATAAACCCACAAACTGCAGTATGTACTTGATGAGATGCAGCAAAATGTACTCGAGAGATACATTGTGCAAAAACAATGTTTCCGACTTCTCTCTAATCGATTATCAAACGTTTGACCTTTTCCAGTCGATAAACCGTGCAAGGTATGATCAGTTTGCAGGTCATGTACTTAGTCGAACAAAAATTAGTGACTAGATGAGCAACCGGTATTTGTTGGAGTCAGTATAAACGTTGACTACCGCGTTGCTAATCACAATAACAAACAACACAGATAGATCATTTTATTCGTTGTAGATGGATCTATACCACACAAGTGAACTTATGCAAACAAGCAACAGGCTTGAATGTTGAGAATGAACTTAGATACACGAGTGAATTACACGGGTGAACATTAAAAACCACCCAATCAGGTTTATTTTATTGGTTTTTATGCACACCACAACCTGGAGAATGCTAAAGGAGTTCATATCTCAGCAGACATCGATTTCATTCGTATTAATTTACAATTGACAGGAAATTTTTGTTTCACATCGGTTGTTAGGTATTATGGGTTGCTGCATTCTAACCAACCGTCTTTATTTATAGAGTGGCACACAACGTGTTTGTGCTTTACAAATATCTGGTTCCGAGATCCTGTATGAGTTCACGTCCACACATACCAAATATGTGGTCAGCACATAACAATCCGGATTTCGGACGGACTCCAGATGTAATTTCCCCCATACCACGTGTTACTGATCAGTCGAACAGTGAGCACGTAAACGGTGTACAATGTTATATTCACGTTAAGTGGAGACAATTATGAGTAACCACGTAAATCATTCTGCTATTGGAACGGCAATCAAGCGCGCATGAGAGGCTCCGATTTTGGAACCAGTACACGGCACTACCACGTGCTAAGATTAGTTTCACTGAGTGTTTTATCAGTAAACTGACGTGAACGTCACTCATTCGATGGATACCACTTTACCCTCATTTACATGTTTAAGTTATTAACTACACTCTATCCACTCTACAAATATTTCTCCTATCACTGCAGTTACAAGTTCAAAACATTCTCTGCGGTACCTACAAAGGTCCAACCTATTACAAATTTAGATGGGATACGTATTTCTGACGAATGAGTTTTAATTTTAATGTTAATACTTCCCATCACGAAAGTCACATGATTCACTCGGTTCAGAAGGGCTCAGAAAATGGGGACGGCTAATCGTAATCAGCATGGTTATTCATACTTTAGCAACCGGTTTGTACTTACCTAGTTGTGTACTTCACACAACCGTCGTTCTACGGTGTTGCTCCCAGCAAATATCAACGTTTAAAACAAACCAAAGTTAAAATTTAGGTGAGGTAACAAGTGACAGACGAAACAAGCGTTTCTTGCATTTGATAAACCTCACGGGAGAGTCTTGCTCAGCGAATCTACACCATATGATATTTAAAACAGTTATGTCCTTTCAACAGTTTCGACAAAACCGCTAGAAGTCAAACACTAATAGATTGGCCCGTCAATACCAAATAATCGATAACATGGAGAACTTTCAGTTTAAAGTCTACACCACTTGGGTGTAG